>JALMQS010000128.1:26393829-26499483 GCA_024734495.1 Forficula auricularia
AAAAAAAAAAAAAAAAAAAAAAAAAAAAAAAAAAAAAAAAAAAAAAAAAAAAAAAATCGGTAAGCCGCTACGTTCAGAGTTACGTGTGCTCTTGATGCTATTGGCATGTAATTGAGTCATAAGCTATTTGATAAGACCGATACAGCGTCTTTTTTAAAAGTAAATAAATAGGCTTAGACAAGTGCATTGATTTATCATTTCAAATCCTTCAATAATCCGTTTTTAATAAAATGAGTAAAAAAAATTATTTTAAATTTATAATTTATTAAAAAAAACACATCAAGCAAATAAATAAAAAATTATTGAAAAAATGTATTTTAAGTTTTTATTAAGAAATATAAACACAGGATACCATGTCATGTGACTATTATTTCAACATAATGAATTGAAAATAAAAGTTTTCTACAATATCGTATTAAATATAAAATGTATTGGTTAAGCAATTTTCAACTTTTGAGAAAAAAATAAAAAAGTACTGAATAAAACACTTTTGCCATGCTTCATTGGATAAAGTAAAAACCAAAATCAAGTTAATAAAATTATAAACTCATGCAGCAAATCTGGAAAACTCGAATTATTATATGGTAAGCTCTACTTCTTCTAATTCTTCCTAATTAAGCTTATGTAAAAATATTCCTTTCATACATACTTGATGGAAACCATCCGTACCATAAGCTCTGGTGGATTCATTTGACTAGACACGCCTAGCTCATACGCAGCTTTCATTCTTCTGCGCGGAAAGCGTTGCCTAAACTTCTGGGGTACCAACGTCTTGAGTCAAGTGCAAAATTCGAACATATTTTGAGGATTTTAATTATTACAGATATTCATTATATTTATAATTCAATATTTTTCTTATATATTTAAAAATAGAATTAGTTAAAGAGTCTAAATGAAAAAATCATTCAAATTCAAGTTAGGTGCACTTAGGTTCTGACCTTTCTTGCAATGACCATATTATCTCCGTGTAAAAGCTGCACCTATGGCTGGCTTTCTTTTTCTGAGAACCAAACGCTTTTTTCACTAGTCAAAGCTGGTGGTGACACATTTTTGAGTACGGATTTGACCCAACTAGAAAATTTCATGTAATAGTATAAAATATGATAGTTGTACAAGAGATGACCAGTGTGAGTGCGTGTCATATGTCAAAAAATATTTTTGACCCACAATGTAATTATAAAAATTATAATTTATAGTCAATTATAAACATAATATATTCGCAGAACCGATAGAGTGGTGGAACGTGGAACCGAGACACCCCAAAGTGTATTTATACAACGAAAAATAGTATGATGCTATTTTTCATGTTATATTTTACTTTGGGGTAGTCTGTTCCCGTTCCACCACTCAGGTGAATATATTATGTTTATAATTGACTATAAATTATCATTTTTATGAATTCATTGTGGGTCCGAAATATTTTTATTTATATATTTCTTTTCCTGCGCAGTACCTGGTCCACCTGCTTGAGGCCAGCCAGAACTGGCCATTCCTTGTACAACTATCATAGACAGTACTGTGCGCGCAATTTCGTTGGGTCAAATCCGTACTCAAAAATACCAACTCTTAGTTAACTTACTCAACGCATTCTCTTATATTATACAAGGCTCAAATTCGCCCCTGTTTTGAATATTGCTCGCATTTGTGTAGAGGGGCCTCCAAGCATTTTCTTAATACCTTAGATGCAATTCAGAGGCGGGCTATCAGACTGATAGGCGATCCTGCTTTAACTCTCCCGACTCCCTAGCCCCTCGTAGATCTGTCTCCACCATTTCTCTTTTTTATAGATATTACCATGGCTTTTGTTCTGACGAGATAAAATCGATAAAATCACAAAGGCTTCATTTGCATGAAAATACACGATTTTCTAAGATTCAACACCTACGAGCTTAAATTGGATACTAATCGAACAAACGCATTCGCCAATTCGTTTATCCATATGATATTTAGAGACTGGAACTCTCTTCCCCAGACCGTCTTTCCAGCAACTTATAACCTTCAAACTTTTAAGACCTGCATCCACAGATACCTTCGACTGCTACCCAGTCCCTAAATCTCTTCTTATCTTCGCGGTACAAAGGTCCACCGCGGACTAAAGAGGTTCTACCTTTTTGGTGCAACTTCTTCTTTTATCAATATCATTTAAAAAAAAAAGTAGGATTTCGGACAAAAGCTATATATTCAATTATTTTTTCACTCGTGATTCTAAAAGATAAAAGAATTGACTATTAGTGATAAAATAAAATGAAAAATTATCACTCTTTACGCTGACCAATTGGCGAAGTTCTCCAAGGCAACCGGTATTAAATTTACTAAAAATACTCAATGTTTCTTATTCTATTATTTATTGTTTATACTGTTCAAATTAAAAGGAGATTCAAAGTTAGCTATTTCTCATTCTAATGATAACCACACAATTGTCAAGACACGAAAATGCATCGATAACGGGAAAGAATTAGAAGGAGTTTAGAAGGATCGATCAAATGTATTTACCAAGTAAACTGACAATTGATCTACATTGAATAAAACTGAGTGGAAAAACATCTTGAAATAGATATTCAATGAGACGTGAAGGGAAAAGGGAGGAAGCGTTCAAGAAACATGGAAAGTTTTATGAAGAGGTATTTAGAGGTTTATCGCCTTTGAAAATTGTCGTTAATAATTGATCACCATAACGATCTACTTCCTTTTAGAGGTTTATAACTACCCCAAAAAGAGACAACAACAAGAATGCCCTTGTAAATGATTTATTGTTCTGAAAAATTAATTCACATTTCTTGGGGGATGGATTAACTATATCCCATATTTTTACTTATATTCTATAAAACTAAGGAGCTTAAAAAATACCTAGATAAATTATAACTATTTAAATGAATGCGGGCTGTTATTTTAAATAGGATTATAATGATCATTGATGATCTTATATTTGATATTCCAGTAATTTTATCATTAATTAAAACAGTGTCATTCTTCTAAGATTAATTTTGTAATACGTTAATCCATATATATTCGAGAAAATTAAACAGATTGTTATTTTTGTCTGATTTTAATATAAAATAAGTATTAATGGAAGTTGAGAGTAATTGACCTCATAAATCAGGCAAGGAAGGAAAGGAAATTTCATAAATTAATAGAATAGGAAGAGAAAATTACTGTGAATATGAAAAAAAAAATTGGAGTGGTTGGTGATAAGTTATTTTGTATTTTATTGTAGTGTCTTAGGCCAAAGAGCAACGATTTCCACATTTTGAAAGGTCGCAGACTCCGTTTATAAAATAAATATATTGGCGGCCCTCTAATTTCGCGATGTTTACCTAATAAATTACTACATTGATAAAAAGTAAAGTTTTACTTAAAAAACAAATTTTATTTTAGTTTAAAAATATTATTATACAAGTATATACATGTCTATATATATATTTTTTAGTAATTAATGAAATTCCTCCCAGTGGACTTCGGCCGATCAGCGAACAGAAGGATTTTAGTAGAGTAAATTTCATTTGAGATGGTAAGAATTAAAATCTATGTTTGGCCTGAACCATCAATTTCGGCTAGACATATATAGAGTGATTGATTTGAGGCTGAGGATCTTTTTTGCACTCATTTCATGAGTTATTGGAGATTCATTCAGAGCCAATGCTGATCACATATTTATGCAGCTGGCCCTTAGAAGCGTTCTTTAAAAAAAAGCACTGAAAAAATAAGTATTTGATAAGGCAAAAATATTATCTATAATTATTTAATAAATAAGTAAATAAGCAAGCAATTTGTTATTTAAGGGCGTAAAATTCTTCTAAAAATTTTTGATTTTTTAAATCTAGTTTTGTCCATTGCGATTCTTCGTCTTAATATTGATATAGACGTCTATAATAATTAGTTGAAACTTGTAAGCCATAATAGAGAATAAGAGACATAAGAATAGGCACTCACCCATCATCTTAAATAGAATACCATCTTTTAAAAAAAGTTTATCTTCCATTTATCACTTAAATAGGAGAATTTTCCTTTTCCATTAGATTAGTTGATATTAATTATTCTCATCGGTTCATTTAATACGCTTTCCTTTATCCTTTTATTTTATAATTCATTAATTATAATTCAATAATAGCAATCAGCATTTAATATGTATTTATTTTCGAATGAACCTTTAGTAAACGGTAAAATACAAAAGAAATATTTCTTAAGAGTTTATGAGAGCTTGAATTCAATTTAATTCGGTTTTAATCGATACTTGATTTATTATAAAATCTCTACTAGTCTAATATTTTATTAAATAATACATAATTTTAAATTGAATAAATAAAAAACTAATATCATTTAATTATTCAGTCAGTGGATTTAAGGTAGTTCTTTCACAAATGCAAAAAGTCTTTGAAACTTGGAATATAAATCATTAAAAGCATAACACACAAACTGCTAAAATTTGAAGACGATTTACCACACCAAACATGAAATAATTGTAATTAAAAATGACATTTTTAACATAGAGTAGACAGGGAAAGGGTGAGGATATGATCATTATTTTATGTTTTTTCATTAAAGGTCTTTCACCATCTTGATAAAAAACTAATATTTGTTAGAATAACATTCGGAGTAACTTAAAAAAAAAAATTGAAATTATTTACCACGTAGTTTTGATAAAAATAAAAAAAAAATATTTGGGCGATTATTTTTAGTGGAGGGGATATAAGCACAATGGCTTGGAAACGATCGGGCAAGTATGTGTGTGTCCATATAGAGATTTCGTAGTGTGAGTGGACAGTCACGTTAAAAAAACATAACCTAAAATTTTAGTTCCGTTCATATTTATAGCTACGAGGCTAAAACTTTTTAGGTGGATTGTCGCGAAAGAACCTCCTTAAATTTAAATTAATTTAAAAATTTTTATTTTATTTATTTATTTATTTTTTCTTACGATATATTTAAAAATGAATTAAACGACGAAATAAATCATTTTTGAACAATAAGTTTGTCTTCTGTATGATTCCAAAAATATCTAAAGAAAAAATTAAGAATTCATTCTGAAATATAAATGCTTGTATTTCCTAAACATAAAAAAAAAACCAAAGAGAAAGTAGTTTCATTAGTTAAGGTTTCGTGACATCTATTATTTTCCTTCCATTATCTTAAAAAAAAAAACTTGAATAATTTTTTCTACACATATAACTAATCTTTGGATATATTAATTATTTTCTTCATTTAATATTTCGGAAGGAACAATTAAATTTCTATATATGTATAATGATTTGAAAATTATGGTGGAATCAAATCGACAATGATTTAATAAAAATACTATCCTACACATTTTAAATATAAATTCTAGTTGACAGTCTTTCATTTTAATTTTAGATAATCCTTTTATCTGCAATCATTGATTTGTTACTAGCAATAAATCAAGCGTATGAATATTTATCACCTCACAACTCTTTGATAATAATCAGATTACATATTTTAACCTGTTATAAAGAAATATCATTCATTCTATACCTATAGTTCAGAAGGAGATATGCCATCAGAAAATGATTCCAATATGTCTTACAAAAAATAAATATTTACAATAATAAATTATTTGAGGATCCAATGTTATTTCTACTAATAATATTGGAGTCATCCAAATCAAATTTTTAATTAATTAAAATTCTTAAAAGATATTTTATTCAATTGAAACGTTTTTGTTTTGCTGAGAGTAGCAGAGTTGTTGATTCACAAAGAGAAACAAAGAGGTTGTCCTCTGCTTGATGCAAATAAACATACAGACATACGTATATATCGAAATGATATATCTATCGTGTATTTTTTCAAAATGATTTAAAAAGCTCGTTTAAATGTAATTAAAACAAGACGTTAAGAGCTAAAAAATTATACGGCAATCATCCTAAAAATTTTAGAGATATTAATTATTTATAAAAAATGTCAAAACGTCTAGTTTGAGGATTCCGATTTCATTTTTATTAAATATACAATTTTACTTTAAAATACATAATTTAATTTAACAGAGCGCGATCAAAATTTGACTACTCTAAGAAAACAGGCGAACAAACGAACAAAAAACAAAATGATAAAATCACGAGAGTGTCTTTCACTGAATTAGAGCTGAAATGTATACTTTTTACATGTCAGAAGAGTTGTTTTAATCCTCTTGAGAATCAAACCCAAGTGCCAAAAAGCCGCTCGGCCTTCCGAGGTGGAACTAATATGATATATTATATATAATTAAAAAAAAAAGAAGTATTTTTACTGGATAAAATAGAAAAGCTCCATTTTCTACTCGTTTTACTCGTTGTTAACTTTTCAAATCTCAAAGGATTTCCGTATTTTCTTTTTTTATTCTTCAAAGCGCTGATAAGTAAAATTCTAAAAAAAAGATATAAAAATATTTCTACACTTTAAAATAAGGGGAGTTCTCGTTAATCTCATTTCAAAAACCCAAAACTTAGTCATTAATTAAAATTTTAATATTTTCTTATTCTTTTTGATACTTGGATGCACCAATAAATAGATAAGATTTACAAAAAAATTTAAAAAAATCGACATAAAAATGTTTTTTTAGGCTAAAATAGAGATCTGGATTTTTTCACTTTCTAAAACTTAAACAGTTAATCAAATATTAAGATTTTAGTAATATATAGTCAATGTGCCGATATGTAGATATGATTAAAAAATATATTAATAAAATATCTAAAAGAATTTTAACAGACCAACATACGGTGAACCCACTTACTATATATACATACCTTAATGTCATTAATTCTTGCTTTGTTAAAAAATGTGATGTGATACGGAAAAACAAATTCATTTTCGGTTTCAGAAAAAGAAAATCTATAAGAATCACATAAATCTATTCAAACAACTTTTTCATTGCAAACCTGTGTTATTATACTTTAAAAATAGACAAGTGAGGATATGATCTTTTTACCGACACCTTCATTTTCTTTAAGGACCTTATTGAGTCTCCGTTTTTTGCTCTCTCAAGTCTCTCGATGATAGGAACTGAAAAGAACGAAAAGAAGCATATCGATGCTAATCTGCTTTTGATCGCGTCGTTTGAATTTTCAACGAGAGTCAAGTGAAAAATTAATCTGCGAATTTGGCGGACTTGGCCCGTTCAGGTGTATCAGGGCTGCATAGTCCGATTGCGGTGGCTGGCCTCATGAGCGTACATGCTCATCGCATTGGCTTCGGGCACAGCTTCAAAGTTCAGCCCGACACAGTTTGGGAGAGCTATTGATTCGCGCACGAGAGCTCCAGGTTCTACCCAGCCAGTGCTCAACAATTCCTGGTCAGCAGGTTCTAGGTTCCTAAAACCGAAACCATCCAACTCCGCTTTGACACGCCAACAGATCAAAGGAAGCAAGCATTCGGAGATTCAGTTAAAGCGCTCAGAGGGAAAAAATTTAAACAACGATCTTTGGAGTTTATTTAAATTTAGAAATACGAATTGTTTATAATCTATAGGTAAATTGATTAGTTTGTATGAAAAATACAGGTAAATAACGATTAAAGAAGAAAACGAAGAGATAGAAAGGAAGAAGAGAAAAACTCTCCATCCCATAAATTCTATTTATGAGTCCTTGTAGTTTGAACATTAAAATGAACTCTCTTTTCTATATACAAAGCTGGGAAGTGCAAATCGAGCTCGCATACTAAGGGTTCCCTTCATTATATCTTCCAAGATAGTAGAGAGATCAATTTTATTTTTGTTAATGAGAAAAAAAATTGAGGGAATTAGTGGAATTTTTTCATTATTTTAAGTCATTCCACTCGTGAAAGCCGACGGGTACAAAACTTCACAAAGGGTACAAAACTTAACTAAAAACGGCCAATTAGGGGCTCTCTCAT
This sequence comes from Forficula auricularia, assembly GCA_024734495.1. Lineage (NCBI taxonomy): Eukaryota > Metazoa > Arthropoda > Insecta > Dermaptera > Forficulidae > Forficula > Forficula auricularia. The sequence goes on from JALMQS010000128.1 coordinate 26,401,669, forward strand.
ACGGTAATTTTAAAGTGAATTAAATTGTACATTTTTTGGCCTAATTCTACTTAAGGAGATCGTTATATATTCTATCCAAGAAAAAATTTGATTCATTCAAATAAAATTTTAATATGACTTTTGATTTTCTGAAAAATGAATACATACTCTATAGTTTATAAATATCAAGTTTGTAAAAATTTAAAATTTGAATTTTTATTTAAATAACACATAATTAATTATAATTATTTATATAACACGAACAAATAATAGGTACAATATAACTACGACGTTTAAGTTTAAGTTTCTATATTATTTAGTTTAATGTAATAATATATAATACTAATATAATGTTGTGATAAGACATATAGATATTAAATCGATATTAATATGTCCAGTTTTTATTTTGAACGGAACCCCAAAAATTAAAATTTTGTTTTAGCCATATGAAAGAAATTTTTCCATGGGGAAGGAGACTTTGAAACATAAAATAAGATTTTTTTAAGAAATAGTTATGTTTTTCATGATTTATGTTAAATAATATTAAACTAAAATTATATATATATATACGAGATTTCCGTGGATTTACTTTTATATTTAGTGTATATATGTTATATGATTTCAGGTCGAAGGATATTATATAAGCCCCTCCTGGGTAGATGTCATATTATTAGATGTAACATAAATCCGTTTTACACCTCTCTCGCAAATGAGATCGAAGCAATATAGCTTTCCATAGCTTTCCTGAATATAGCCCAATATTTGGAGCTGGCCAAAATGAACACAATAAATAATAATAATAACTTTCCTCACTACCTCTGGGCTGCCTTCCATTACATTCAATTAAAATTTCTACCAGTCCGTCTCTCTCCTGAGAAAATTTCGTTGCAAATAAATAATAAATTTGTTCTCATTGTAAATTAAATTAAAAATAAAGAATTAATGGAGGCTAATGTGTCCTAATACAAGAAAAGTAATTATTTAAACTTTGTGTAATTCATATTTAATAAGCTTCAAGAATTTTGGTCAGGATATTGAAATTAATTGAATAATTTATACAAGTCAAAATTGTGACAAAAAACCGATTAACGAATTGAAAAATAACCGTTGTTTTGGAGGATAAAGTAAACTTTTTTAAAATAAGCCGCCTACAAAATTTGAATTTTTGCGAATCTGTTCAATTTTTAAAAAATAAGTAAGTATTTCAAAAATAATATATTTTTTCAATTCTATAGGACAGTCTGATCTCAAACTTATATAATTTGGATATTTAAAATTGTTTGTCAAAATTAGAAATTTCACAAGGCTATACAGCCTTGCCGTTTTTTCGTTTTTCGCTAGTAATTTTTTTTTTTCGACATATTTCAAATAAAATATATGTTTTCAATTCTCTATGACCCGACCGTCTGATTCCAAATATACTAAAATTTCTATAATTTGGAATTTAAAATTTTTTGTCAAAATCAAAAATTTCACAAAACCTTGCCATTTTCCCATTTTTCGCCCCATCCATCCCGATGTCCTGAAATTTTGAGGGCTTGTATCTCCGAGTAAAAATTTACCTACCTAAGACCCATCGAGTAATCGTGTGTACCTATCTGATACTCGGATCGTCCACTAAGTGGAGAGTACTGACTAAGAGATATTGATTTTTATTATAAATATTAATTAATAGCAAAACATCCCATTAGGCACAGTGAACACTCATACGAGGTGAGCATGGAAAAATTTATAAAATAAAATTTCTAGGAAAGTTGAAAAAACTTACTGTAAAAATACCACACTCTTTTGAATTATTATTATTACCAATGGTATCTAAGGAGGGATTGTAATCTGCTAAATCCGAGCTCCCATGTATAACTTTTATTACATGTCAGAATGGTTTTAAAAAGGAAGATTATATAAATATTTTTGGGTGAAATATTTAACGTTATACATACGACAGATGGATCCTCCTCAAATGACCGGATTGATTTTTTTTTTTTTTTTTTTGTACTTAGATTCGATTCTAGAGGGAGTGAACAAATACCTTCATTAAAAAGTTAAAATCTGCAATAATCGGAAATTTCAACTTATATGGCCAATGTTATAAATAGCTTGGATCTGAAAATGACTTGTAATTTTCAGTATAGGGTAGTAATAAAAATATTTTCTATGTTATTAAAAGAAAACGATTACATTCATAAATTGAAGAAAAAATTAATTTTAAGACACAACATTTTATTTACCATCTAAAACGGTTTGGGTTAGGAAGCTGAAACTAGACAAAAAGACGTAGCTAATTAATACAAGTAACATATATAAAATTTATCTTTTATATTATAACGAAAGTATAATTATAATTTATTAAAGTTTAGGGGTGTCTGGCAGGGGGTAGCAACTGTCATAAGTGTCCGGCAATTGATGACGAGATTTTTAAACTTCTTTTTTTATCAAATTTCATCTATCCGAAAAATCCGTTTCAGAGCTTCTCAAATTACGATAATATATATTTCTATTTTATGCATTATTTATTTTATCTGGAAGCTTTGGAGTTGGAAAGCCCGAAATCTATTCTTTGTTTTAGAAATTAAAACAGTTAGCACCAGGAAAAACGGTCTATAATCTTAAGTATTATAGTGTTTATCGTAATCCAGATAAGCAAAAAAAGTATTTAAAAATGATTTTTCTCCGCGCTTGAAATATTTCTAAACATGAATAAAAAAAGTGTTTTGAATTAATTTAATACTCATTCCGCCCGGAGAGCGTGCAAAGTAAATTGTTTCACAAAAAGTATCGGATAAACAAAATAGGTTTATTTGAATCCATATATTAAAAAATTGCAATTCTCTGATCGTTTTAGACTGAACCAGTGCAGTGTAAATAGAAATTTTTCAACATTTCCTTAACAGAGTTAAACCATAGTCAATACAAGTAGAAACTGTGTAAATCTAAAATTAAGTAAAATGATAAGAAAAAGTCATCTAGCTATTTTAGGGAGATTAATAAACCTATAGAATAAAAGAAATAAAGTATAAATAAAGGATATTGAGATCTATTAATTATTATTATTTATTTATTTGAATGAATTAATATTTATTATCTCCAACGTATATGATATTTATAATAGTGGATTGGTGAAAAACTTTTGAAACAAATATTTCATTCATTCGTTTTTACTCAACAATATGCCTGTATCTCTACATTTCATTTCTGGAATTTATTATAGACTATATTTTATCTTCTGACACTGACATGGAGACAGCGATAGAAAAGCAAATTTATATTATCGTGGTGTCACTCTCTTTACAACAAACCATAGCTCGCTGTCATATTTATTATTTTTTAAGTTGAATTTTTCAAATCCTTGCCCATTTTGAGTATCTTAAAAGAAAGTCATGGTAGCCAACATCTTCAAGAAAAAACCTTTGGAGATATCTATTGTTTTTTCAATTTAATAGCAACTGATGGTAACAATAACCTTCGGAATTTCAAGCATTATGTCTCTGGAAATAAGTTTAGGTGTGATACCTTTATGTCAGTCTCAATTTACACGTGGGGATTAGAGACTATGTCTTATCTATCATCTTGGTCTAGTCCCTAAGGGCACTATGAGTTCTCTCGGGCTTGCTTAAGGTGTTGCATCAGATCAAGAACCAATAGATATCTTAACTGCCGTCAGACTTCGATGGGAGATGGGATTTCACCACATACAGTTTCTGTGAATGGTATTGTTTCAGTTTCTTCTGTCCGATTCATTCAAGTACCCGCCTTTTACTATACATTGAAATCGACATATGTGAGCATGTATTCTTCCAGATCATGCAGAGGACCAAATCAAGCAGAGGACAACCTCTTTGTTTCTCTTTGTGTATTCTTCCAGAGTCTACACCTCCGAGATGAATGTGGAGGCCTATGGGCTAGTCTAGGAGAGGTTCCGGAGATTGTCAGCCTAGACCAGAGAACCTAGACTGAAGAAAGCTGAGATGCCGTCTTCACTAAAACTATATTCCTACGTATTTTAATTCTTGACATATCATAGAATTCAAACAGACACAAAAAATTATGCTTAAAAATCATTTTTCTCCACATTTCTGATTTAAAAATTGAAATTATTATATAAAAAATCTAATTAATTCAATATTGCAAACACTCGGCAAGCGGAGTGATTATACACTTATTAATACGGTATTTTGAAGAAAAAACTACTGATTGAACATGTGTGTATTAGGGGGATGGAAATTTTCGAATTTCAATAACAATTATGCAATTTCCCTCGTGTGATGGGTTTATCTTATAATATTAATTGAGTTCAGCTACATAATTACATTAGAGTAGTTTGAGTAAGGGTGACTCGTCCGTCGTCCCTCAATCACTGGCCTCGTCATCGAGGGGGAGTGTAGCTAGAAGGATGAACACCATGTGCTGTGCTGCTCTGTCATAAAGGCTAATAGAAAAAGATGATATTATCAAAATCACTTAACAAACTAAATTAATAGTAATCAGTAATTAATTAAAAATAAAGATTCCGTTTGATGGGAAGCTGTAGTTCATTTCCAAATAAAAAATAAATGTAATGTTTTTTTTCATCCATATATCAAACCAATAATAAAGCTGAGTTTCTTAATTGTTTAAAAAACCATATGAAAACAAACGATGATTGATGAAATGAAACTCGATTCTATTGCTGCTTATTGATTTCTTTCATTTCACCTACCTTTGAAAACGAAAAAACTTTTGTTCATGAAAAGTCGATGAAAATTAAATTGGCGGCAAGGAAAGTAGACTCCTGTTCGCTCCTGGTATCCGTATACAAATTTTAAATATTTTAAGAAAATCAATGCTTAACGCTTCATTTCAAGGCTCCAATTGGCTCGCTGTAATTCTGGCTTCATTGACAGCACAAATTAAACAGATTAAAAAATGTATTCATTGATCTTTTCGAAAACTCGAGTTGGAAAAATTGTTTAAAAAACCATATGAAAACAAACGATGATTAGTGAAATGAAACTCCATTATACTCCTCCTTACTGAATTCTATCATTTCACCTACTCTTGAGATCGTACAAATTTTTGTTCATAAAAAATTAAATGAAGGAAAGTACACTCCTGTTCGCTCCTGGTATCCGGATACAAATTTTAAAAACTTTAACAAAATTTTTTCATAACAAATTCTTGCTCTGAATGATTGGAGCATTCATAAGCTGCACAACCATTCATCCTAATAATAAAAAAAGAACAAATGAAGTATTAATAGTAGATATTCATAAATATAACCTCTAATATAACAAAATAGAAAAAAAGCATCTGACATTACCAAAAATGCATTAAGCTTATTTTTTATGACTTATATATATATATTCAATTAACACAATTTTAATTATTTATATTGAATTAAATTTTAATTTGATAATTATTAATCAAAATAATAATGTAAATATCAGCCTGTCAAATCCTTTGGCTTGAAATAAATAATATAATGAAGTGAAACTTGTTTGCTTTATAACTTTAAATGTCAAATAATTTATTAACATATATTGGTACTTGAGAATAAAACATATATTGCTGAAATATAGAGAAAATCACTTTTTCTTGTTTTTTTTTGTTTTTTTTACATACGAAATATAGATCATGGAATTTATATGGCGGCTCGAGCTCTCGACCAATCAGAAATTGACCACGTATGGCCAGACTAAATACAGTAATTATAGTTTGGAATGAAAATGTCATCTGTATAATTTCGAATACACTAATTCAAATATACTACTAATAGTAACTATACTAAACGTCACTATAAATGGACAAACTTTTAGTTATTTTTTGAAATATATTTTAAAAATATAGATCCATGGCCCCCATAACCTGAAGTATTGCCCCAGGCCAAGTTTTCGGGCGGGCCCCCTATTCACTCCCTAAAAAGTTTGTTCATCATCAGGCAAACCCAGAACACCGGGACACCGGGCCTCCAGGCTAGAGCTCTGTCAGACCTCACCCCCCCCCCCCACCCCACCCTTGTTCGGGTCATGTATAGATCACATACATTTTGTACTTCAATATTATTTTCTATTTATTTGACCTCAACTTCCCACGGAGTAATATTGTATCCATTCAGGATATAACCCAATAATATCGATAAATAAAATAAATACTCTTGAATACTCTTAATTGCTTCCTATTCGAAATTGAAATTTTAGACTACCAAGTATTCTTACATTATTTATGGATAATTTGTTAACACTAGGTCGTCAAACATTTGTGAACCCTATTAAGTAATGACCTGTTTATTTGAGAATTTTCAGCTACATATGTTTTTTGAGCTTTCAAATCTTATTTTAAAGACCGCCAATTTAGACCACGATCTCGACAGAAATCAAACATATTAAAAAGAAGCCAACAGTTTGTTATGCTTGTAATCGCTACAAATTTGTGTTTGTATATTTCCAATAATTTTTTATGTGTCACACAGCAGATGAAAATCTAAAAATGAAAGCTCAAAGGATGCTCTCCGCCTTGTAATTATTGATCGAAAATAACAAAATGATCATTAATCTTCATATAGAATATTAAATTAAAAGAGATTCAAATATTTTTGATTGAAATATTTTATTAAAAAATAGAAAATTATTGATTAAAATTTGTAATTATGATAAAAAAAAACTCCAATAATGTATGACCTAAAAGGTAAAATTAATAGATTTGTATTATTTAGAATTGACAAAAAATTTACTTGTTCGTGACAATTCTTCGTTTTTATATAGACGAGGAAGAAAACAACACATGAGTGGAATGAAAACACCTGCTCTGCGTGGGTGGTGAAAGGTTAGCAAAGTAATATTTTATCTAAGCCTTTCACAAAAAGACTACATGAGAACACTCCATGAATGTGAAGATCTCAAGAGTCCTGAAAATAAACAAGACCCAATAATTTTATAGAAAAAAGGGAATTAATTAATTAGATGTGTAGGTAAAGAAACAACACAAAGTGAAATCAAAGTAAACATTTTAAATCAATTTTTTCGTTTGGTTAATGAATTGGAAAATGATTTCGGCTTGGGCTGGGAATTCTGAAATTAATTTTAATAGATCTATGAGTTGTGTAGCCTTGAACTTGATCTATTATGTAATACTTAAAACGGTTCCTCAATTAGAAACCCAAGCTTCGTGAATAAATTAGATTTTCACCTATCTTTCACTCTCAGAATCTTTATGTTCTTGCTAAAAAGATACGGCCACTCTGACATGGGTCAACGAGTGCACCGCCCAAAGGGCGGCAAAATGGCTTGGAAAATTAAGATAAAAGACAATAAATAGACTGAGCGGTATTCAAAGGCTTACATACATAAATTAAGAAAATATATTTTAATGACATTAATCAAAAAACAGTAGAAAAAGTATACAATGTATCTATGTTAAAATGGTAACAACCCATTTTCGCACATTGTTGAAGAAAGAATCGAATTTAGAAGTATGTTTTTTTTATGCATAGTAGAGTTAAAAAATCTTAAATCTGAACTTTTTCAAAATTTATTAATTTAATAACTTAAAAATAGGAAAGAGATTAACCAGTCAAGCCAAATATAGAATAGATTTCGTAAAAATTAGTTTATTTTTCATATTTAAAGAGAAGCTGGCTTAAGCCGGGATTATCTAAAGTCATTCGTGGTATATGAGCTTTAAGGCCCAGTTCTGAATATAATCAGGGGAATGAGATTAGTCAGGGTCCAAACACCCTCATTTAACAAAATAGAACATTATGATTGGCGATGTACCGTAGAAGGGATAGAAAACGGAGAATAGTATGAAATGCATAAAAGGACCAACACGGAGAAATAGAGAGACTTCTTCTTCCTTTTCTCCTCTCTATTATTTTATCCAGCTCTTACCTTACATCTCTATATATTATACCTCTACCTATATTATTCTATTACATCATCCAGCGCTATTACTCTATCTTCTTTACATTATATTCTCCACTCTCTATTACTCGATCTCACGAGTATATTTCTTCTTCCTGGAGTCGTTTTTACGGGCATTCTCATTCATCCACTTGCGAGCCCCTCCATTGGCATTTCTATCATTAGCACGATAGCTAATTGGATAGCACGGACAAGAATACCTGTCCGGCTCTCGTGAAGACACCACGGAAGCTGATCAAAAAGGCGAGACTTCAGACCCGTTACACACTCTTCGACGTGGCAGTCTACGGCACCTGAGCGAGAGGGAGTGCGGCACAGCTAGCGCTGTTGAAGTATTTGAACCAGTCGGCACACTTCAAGAGCAAACGTAATCAATCATAATTTCTTTGAACGATCTCCGTTCACCCTTTAAAGCCATTAAATCATTTAATTCTTTCTGACTGTTAAATTCACCAAGGACCTCAATAAATTATATACTATAAATTGAATTCTTGATTATCTTTCACTGTTAAGAAAATTTCCCCATTCTCCTTTGCAGCTAGAATTTATTTAAGTATTTTTATTTTATTTTTGCCTATTTAGAATTATTTTTTTGTTATTTTTTTTTTCAATTCATTGCATCAGATTAACTTCAGTAACGTAGAATTTGAACATAAGAGTAAATTCAGTAGTTTATCAAACTAGTACAACGAGATACACTGAGTTACACCACCACCACCACGTCTGTAAAGGTTAGTATTCTCACACTCAGCAATATTCCCCTTAAACGTCCCCTTACCAAACTAATTTCCTTACCCCTCCAACCACATACCCTCCCTAACCCCATTGCAATGTCTTTGCAGGACATGGTTGCTACTCAGTCCATTTGAAAAATATATCTGTACAAGAATACATATATATGGTACATATATAGCTTAAGGTGACCAGACGTCCTGCTTTTGGCGGAACAGTCCTGATTTTTAACAATTTGCCTCGTTTTAAAAAAGTCCTGATTTTTGGAAAAAATGCTTAAATATGATATTTTTAATGAGGTATCATTATTAAAAAATATATTGATAAGGAAAAGGTTGAATCTTGGGCATCAGCAGCAATTACAACAGAGAACAAATGGTCAGAAATATTTCATCATTAAGAAAAAAAAACATGTTCCCTACTACATTAAAAATATTGGAATACGCGATGTCCTTAGCAGGAACGAGTTTTTTTATCTACCGTAAATAAAGTGTACATATCTGATAAATCACAATTAAGTGCTGAGATTTGAAAGCCATATTATGGGTGAAATATAATTTAACAAGTTCTTGGAATAAATTACTTGACCTTTTAAACTATGTTAATTAACTCAAATGAGAAATATGCAAAAGAATAAAGGGTTTTCAAAATTTATAATACTATACCTACGCTTATTATATATATATCAGTGGTGTGGGGTCCATGTATGCTGTGCATCCTTAAAATTTCAAACATTTAGAGTTTTTTCATAAATTCAGTAGGATCTTTAAATTTTCAAATTATTATCCATTATTTCAAATATTTCTATAAAAAACAATTTTTTTGTTTTGAAAAGTATATTGATTCTCAGAATGAAATAAAATTGTTGCCTAGTTTCAAAGGGGTATTAAAATGAATGATTTTCCGTAAATCGTGCTGATAGAAGGTTTGAAGTCCCTGGTAGATATATCTTCCAGTTCAAGCATGTCAAAGACAAGCCCAGACAAGTTTGAATCGAATAAAAACTGTTCTTGCTGAGTAACTATTAAAATAGAAATAATACAAATAAACTTCAACGGATCGTTGCTAAACTTTATCCAATGAACTATCGTAGTCTAGGGTAAAGTACTTTAAAATATAATTTTACAAAAAAATTTATGTGACCATTTTTGTGATCCTCAAGGTACTCAATTACAATATTAAATTTCATCAAAATTGGCCAAGTCATTTTCAAGATATTTAGAAAAAACTAAAAAAGTACCGAAATAAAGTACTAATGTTTGTGGGCCGATATGTACCAAAAACTAATCAGCGCTTCATTTTGTTAAAATAATGTTAGGTTTTCATTTTTATTTCAATTGGTGCAACGGTGTGGAAAAAATCGTGGACAAAAAAAACGATAACATACATCCATCCTTCCGCACGCACTTCCAAAAAAAAATGACACTTTTTGGCCTCTAGTCGAGACCCCAGGTAATTTTTGTCAAAATCGTCACGTGCTAAAATTCAATCTAATTGAATACTACAATTTGTGACATTAATTGAGTCCATGGGTTCCGTAGTCTTTACCTGAGGACCCTTTGAAGTCGCGCTTGCCGCCAGACCGATTACAATACTTTACCCATGCTTCGCATTGGATAAAGTAAAAAGGAATCAATAAAGATGATTCGAGAATGTTTGGAATAATCCATTTCTAAGTCTCAATATATAAAATCGGAAATAACTAAGAGTTCTACAGACAAATCATAGCTTGCTTATAGCAATAGAATTAGGAGAAATTTAAGATTTTCTTATAGTACAAGCTGATTGATTGTGGAAGATGGTGGATTTCCATCTCATGGTCCCTGTGGAGTTTAAGTCACAAGATTTAATTTCTGACTCCTACCCTTACTCACACAAAGCAGTATCCGTTTGGAGCGAAGGTACCAAAATACATTTTTTAAAAATCTAAAAAATAACGGAAATGATGCCGTATTCAATGAAATTTGCAAAAAAAAAAAAGATTAAATTACGAGTAAAATTTCAAAAAATGAATGGTACTTTTTTGGACATAATCCCCAAGTTGAAAAGTCACCAACTGCCACTGATATATACAGGGTGTTTCGGGAGGAATAGTAGATATTTTAGGAGATGGCAGTATAGACAAATTGCAATAAAAAATGCCATATAACATGTGTTCAATTTTTATTTTTATTTTTTTTCAACTTTGAACGTCCTCATTTGCCTGTTGCCTTAAGTTTGTTTGTGTTACATTCTAACAGCTGTATCTCTGTACTCAATAAAAATTGGACACATGTTATATGACATTTTTTATTGCAATTTGTCTATACTACCACCTCCTAAAATATTTACTATTCCTCATAAAACACCCTGTATATGTTTATATATTTATTTATTATATTTGTAAATTTTACGTAATATGTTAAAATTTAAAAAATAAATTACAATACAATTTTTGCGTTCTATGATAATAAATTTTTGCTGCTCTAGAATCTAGAATATTTTTTTTTTAAACAAGACCCCCCTTCAATGTTGTCCCGCTTCACCAATATTAAAATCTGGCCACATTAATATAGCTGCATCTGTGGTCCTAATGTAATTGTTGATCTATTGGAGCACATTGTACTAGCATATTTTTTAATGAAAAGAGACGGAACAAAGAATTTTCTGTCACCAGTGAACTTAAACATCTGTGAAAGCAAAATTTATATCGTTATCTTTAAAGTTTTAATTAATAATAAATAATATTGATAAATTATAAATACTAATTGAAAACTGTATTGGCTATATACAAATACTATTTTCAAAATTCTTATAAAAATTGTAGAGATTAAATTGTTTTTTAAAAGAAGACCGACATAGTATTAATAACAAAGACCATAATTTAATAATAATAAAAAACAAAACTAGTCACTCGTTCGTAAACTTTCGTGAACGTATTCACAAAACTGACATTCGGGTTCGATTCCCAAAGTGACCTTGGCTTCTTCAACGTTAATTAAGCAAATGTAATTTCTAACTAGATTTTTTTTTACTTTATCATACGGATTAAGGCGAAGTATTTTTTCTGTTAAATTAAAATTTAATTCTTGCGGCGTAGCCTGGCTACATCGCATGTCTTGAGTTTCAATAGTTATGACATCGATAAGATGAGCTTTTTTGAAATTCAAGACAGGGAAGGGCCTTGGAAGTAAGTATGAAAAAATAATTGAATTAAAATTGAAATCAGGTTTATTTATATAGTCTACTTGTATTTATATAAAAAATAACCAGTTTTGAAAAAAAAAAAAAAAAAAAAAAAAAAAAAAAAACAATGCCTCCTCTCTTCAGCTGGTAAAAATATCCCGACTACATCCATGCTTTTAAACAATAACATGTCATATTAAATATTATTTGAGTTTTCATCTAGTTCTATTAGCTACTACTATACGTACTTAAAAAAATAACTATTTTTGTTTTCAAACAATAGTTAAACAAAAAAACACAAATATTAATTATATGTAATTACATATTTTACTAATCAATTTATCATTATGTTCTAGATAAATAATTTATTTAGCCCGTGTTATTCAATTTATTTTATGTCAAATTATTTTTAATCTACATTCAAATACCTCCCAATTGTTCAAATTTTTTTAATATTAGTACCTAATTTCTATTAGTGTGACGTAGTTTAAAATTCTATGAGACTGGCTTGAAAAACAAAAATATTTTATTAAACAAATTTTTTATTTTCTAATCTTTATTCACCATTTTAGTAAAATCATCATTTTTTCAAACATAAACAGAAGATGTTAAATAATTTTTGCCTGGAAAACATTCACTAAATAATTTTCTTAGAGGTTGCTTATAATTTCTAACTTAACAGCTTCTTCGTTCAAAGTTCATTGTTTTCTTGAAAGGTTAATAATTATCCACTTATTCGAATCATAAATTTTGTTAAAATCGGTGATTTCCTTAAGATAAGATTAAAATTGAAAAAAAAACTTGTTGTTCTTAGTGCTATAAAGTATACTAAAAAGCTTTTCATGATACCTAAATGTGAAAAATAATATTTTTTCAGAAAAATTAATTATTTTTTAGAAAGGCTATTATTAGATTTTGCATAAAGGATAACAATATGATATATCTTCTGTAATTAATTCTATAATGGTAATAGGGCCACTAAACCCTTAAAATCTATATGATTTTTAATCGACTAATTAAAGCATGATGAATTCAATAATTTCTTTCGAATGTATTCCCATATATAATTGAGAATTTCTTTTGCAAAAAGTCCGCAGATAGAGTGATTATTTTTTGCTAATTTATTTGAAACATCTAAGAAACTACAAAGATGAAAAAAGACTGAAGACAGAAGTTTTAGCTCGGTTAGAAATTTTCTCAGTCTCGATTATTAAAGAATTATGGATTTAGACAGAAACGATATTCTTTTTAGAATAAATGTAATAAATAATCATTTAGAATCCACTAGAATTCTAATCTCTTTCATCCGTCTCAATATATTTGATTAACATGTCATAACATTATATAAAAACGAGCTTTTCGTGCGTGCCTTCGGCACGCCCTCGAAGCTCGGCCCTCCGGGCTGGTGCCCTAGCGGGCAGCGTCTCGGTCCAAAAATTTTATTCCTCTTAAAAAACCACACTCCAAATGTATACCCGTAAACTACCGAAAATACATCGTCTCTTAAAAGTTTCGCCTCTTTAATTTTTGAGTGGCGAGGGGGAGGAAGAATAATTATCAATATATTTAATGTTTCTTAATTTAAAATGAATTGGAGTCTTTCATTTCAAAATTCGAGTCCAAATTAGAATTATATTTGAAATTTGCCTGGTTAATGAAAATCGATTGGAGCCATCAGTTTCAAATCCGAGCTGACAATTATATTTCAAATTTGCCTCGTAAATTAATATATATTTAATGTTTCTTAATTTAAAATCTATTGGTGTTTTTTCATTTTCATTCGAGTTCAAATGAATACAATATTATCTCGACACAAAGTCTAAATCAAAAATATATAGTTTTAGTAACAGAAATCAAGATATAAATATTAATGTTACATTGGTCTAATGGCTAGATCTCATGCCATTTCATTCCCTTGTTGACCGTTGCCGAGTAATGACCTTCCCTCTCTCTCTCCCAACAAGTGTCCACAGTTAACCTTAAAAACGACCCTCAAGGGCCTATTACCAGTGAAACAACCACAACAACCTGAAAATATATTTTTCTTTTTCTTTTAAAATTATAAATTAAAAAATTAAAATATAATTAGTGTAAAAAGTGAAAATACCAGTTAATTCTACAAGTAATGAAGACGACGGATCTACAATGACCGCCGAAGAAGAATTAAACTTCAATGCCTTTTATTTTGTCCGTCAAACAAATAAAAGAAAAAATAAAACAGATCAAGACGAACCAGCGAAACACATGAAAAAGATGGACAATGTAACGGCCAATCCAATCCAGACGTCGAACGTATGCGAAATCCTCGCCAACCTAAACGAAGAAGAACAGACAACCAGCCAGACACCAGGTACAATCCCTGAAATAAATACAAATAAAAAGAAAACAAAGACTCCCCCGATAATCTTCAAGGGACATCCCAACCAAGAAAAAATAAAAGAAATGATAAAAACCCTGGAAAAAACAATAAAACAGAGATTCAATATTAAAACAGGTAAGGACAAAACCACTCTTTTCATAAACTCAGAAACAGAGTGGACAAACTTCAAGGAACATCTTGTGAAACAAAAGGCAGAATTCTACACATTCACAGACAAATCAATAAAAACTCACGCCTTCGTACTCAAAGGACTGCCATACGCTGACGCCAACGAACATGAAATAATAAGTGATATTCTTACTAGCAAAGGAATACCAGTGCAAAAGGTATTCAGAATGAGGAGCGAGGGACCACCGATGTACATGGTAGTCACCAACAGCTCAGTGACACTGGCAAAAATCGCCCAAATAAAAACAATGAACCACGTATATATAAAGTGGGAAAAAGTGATAAACAAAAAAAGAACAATACAGTGCCACAGGTGTCAGGAGTGGGGGCATGCCACTTCTAATTGTCACCTCCCCCCCCGCTGCCTCAAATGTGGATCGGGGCACTTGTCAGCATCATGCGCACTAGCTAAAACTCAAGCTCCAACCTGTGCAAACTGCAAAGGGCCACATTTAGCAAACTATACGAAATGCCCAGTGTACATAAAAAGGCTAGAGACAATGAGAAATAAGACAATGCCCCATCCCAAAGTGTACCCACAACCCGCCCCCCCAAAGGATAAACTCAACTTCCCTCAGCTGAGAACAAAAGAGACAATAACAAGCCCCTGGAACACCCAGCAAGCCTCAACAACAACAACAAACGGACACACAAACGAACCAGTTAAAGTACAGGTAAATAGACAAAACAATAGCAATACAGCTGGGTTCACTGAACTCATTACTGAAGTAAACAAACTAAACAATCAGTGCAACATTAGTGAATCACTTAGAGCGATTAAAGATCTCAACAGTTTACTCTCCAATTGTGAAAACAAGGCTAATAAATTCCTTACAATTTTAAGCTTCATAGAAAATAATCTAAACGACTATGCCTTGTAAAATAAAAATATGCAGCTGGAATGCAAACGGCATCTCTAACAAAGATGACCTACTTTTGAACTATGTATATAAAGAAAAAATAGATATAATTTTACTTAATGAAACTAGACTTAAGAAAAACAAAAAATTAAAAATAAGGGGTTTCACAGCCTTGAGACAGGACAGAATTGATGACAGCGGGTATGGAGGGGTCGCGATACTAATTAAAAACAACATTCATTTTAAAGAAATCTCCCCAATAACAGGGAGCTCAATCGAACACTTAGCTATCCAACTTGCAAATAAAATAACAATTATATCAGTATACAACCCACCTAGTAACAAATTCTCATGATGATCTAAATAAAATGAGTAGGCTTGGTAACAAAGTTCTTATAGTGGGCGACATGAATGCGAGACACCAGATGTGGAACTGTCAAACGAATAACACAAACGGACAGACCCTACTATCCTTTATCAACTCCACACAATCCATAATTCAACACACAAGCACACCTACCCACTATCCTATGAATGGTCAAACCCCCTCAACAATAGACATAATAATAAACAAAAATGTTCCCAAAGTAACGCAACCAATATCAAAACCTGATCTTCCATCAGACCACAACCCAATCATATTTTCTATAGAAACCACTCTGACCCTCTCAGACGAAACTAAAACAATCACCTCCTATAAAAATACAAACTGGAATACCTACAGGACAGATCTTGATCGATTTATCAAAATCACCCCTGACCTACCGACTACCACTTCCATAGATAAAGCTGTAGACAATCTGACCAATGGAATAAACTGGGCTAAAGAGAGAAACAGCAAACAAATTAAATTAAACAGAAGTCATGAACTACTTCCACAGAACATCCTGGACCAAATTAAATCAAAAAACAGACTACGAAAGCTATGGCAGAGAACAAACGACCCACAGCTCAAAACACTAGTTAATCAAATGGCTAAACAAATCACACAGGAAATCAAAGCACATAAAAACGAAATTTGGAACAGAAAACTAAGTGAGCTATCTACAACCGACCACTCGCTGTTTAAATTCACAAAAAAATTCAAAAAACCTTTCGAAAAAATGCCGACCTTAACCTCTAACAACAATGATTTTATTACGGACAAAGAGAAAGCCGAAATTTTATCCCAAACTTTTGAAAAAGTACACAAAATAGATCCTACCCTTGACCCAGATCAACAGACAATGGTAGAACTGAACAAAAGAAAACTCAAAAACAGCACAACATTCACAGAGAATGAAATTATAAACGCCATCACAAACCCTCAAGAAATTTATCAAAACATTCGTAAACTAAAAAACAACAAGGCTCCAGGAATTGACGGGATTGACAACTTATTAATAAAAAATTTTTCAAAAAAAGCTCTTGTTCAATTTATGTATATAATAAACGCCATAATCAAACTACAATATTACCCTGAACAATGGAAAATTGCCACAATTATTCCAATAGCCAAACCCTATAAAAACAAAAAAGACCCAGGTAGCTACAGACCTATAAGCCTACTAAACACACTCTCAAAAATTACAGACAAAATAATACTAAATAGAATAGAAAGGCATGACAAAGAAAAGAAAATTACAATAGACCCTCAGTTCGGCTTCAGGTCCAGGCATAACACAACACAACAAATAGCCAGATTAACGACCCACATAAATGAAACCTTTCATGAAAGGAAAAATACTGCTATGGTTCTCCTGGACATCGAGAAGGCATTTGATAGAGTCTGGCTCCAAGGATTAATACATAAACTTATAAAATACAACTTCCCGCTCTACCTGATAAAGCTAATAAATTCCTACCTAACAGACAGAAAATTCAAAGTAAAAATAAATCAAACATACTCTACATCCAAAGAAATTCTAGCTGGGGTTCCCCAGGGCTCTGTCCTGGGCCCTAAGCTATTTTCTCTTTATATCAATGACATCCCACAATTCAACAAATGCTCCAATTTGGCTCTATACGCGGACGACACGGCAATATATGTCAGGTCGTTCAGCGCCGTAGTGGCAAATGAACGAGCACAAATCCACCTTAACCAAATTATTACATTTTTCAAAAAATGGAAAATAAAAATCAATCCTAACAAAACCGAAAACATCCTATTCACCAAAAAGTTCAAAGACAATACAATCTTCAAACCCCTTAAAGTCGACGACCAGTTAATCCCTCTGAAAGACGAAGCAAAATACCTGGGAGTTCAACTGGACAAAAGACTCACATTCAGGTCGCACATAAAGAACTTACTCAGAAAAGCCTACGGTAATATGAAAAATTTGTTCCCTCTCTTGTCAAGAAATTCTTTCCTGTCTCAAAGGAACAAGAAACTGTTATATACATCGGTGCTTAGGCCTTCACTCACATACGCCGCCCCAGCGTGGTGCCATGTGAGCAAAACGACTCTCAAGCCTCTGCAAATATACCAGAACAAATGTCTTCGCTTAATTTTAGACAAAACTAGATACACCAAAATAGATACACTTCATGAAATGGCCGAATTAGAAAAAATAGACGAACACATTTTCAAAATTTCCAAATCCTTCTATGATAATCAACTTAAACACAATAAATTAACAAGACACACGAAACAAATTATTCAAAATTCATATGGGAAAACCCCCAGATTTGCAGAGACTTATAGACGTCTAGGCATAATCACCGACTAATGTAAAGGCTCAAAAAACCTAAATTCTTTTTTTTATATCTAAAAAACAGGTTTTTGTTCTTTTGAATTTTTCCTGTAAAAAACCCCTTAACGAATCAATTAATAAAAACAAAACTAGGTGTAAGTATTTCATATGTACTTATATGTATCAAAAAAAAAAAAAAAAAGAAGTTATCACAATCACAAAGAACAAAAATCAAAGCAACATAAGCCATAATCCAAGGCAGGTGGTTGCAAACCTAATTAAAATATTTAATGTATATTATATAATCTGTCAATTATTGCCTAAATCTTGTAATATATGTACCTGTATATGTTTATTGTAAATAAAAACTTTTGAAATTGAAATCATGCCATTAGTTCAAGAGTTCGTCGGTTCGATTCCAGGCAAGAGGGTAATTTTTTAAGAGAAATTTCTCTAAGCGTTGTTACAAATTAATCTAGACAAATATATATAGTATAATTTATAAATGACTGACATTCTTGCATATACGCCTATGAGATATGCAACTAAATGGCTTGCAATGTACCCAAACGATCAGTTAAGGAGGGTAGAATGATAATTTTTTTTTTTCAATTTTTAAAATAAATTTTCGCTTTTTTATAATGTTAAGAATTTATACCTTTAGTGATTCCACATTGAAAATTATTTAATATAAATAATTATTTTATTTATAATTATTTATTTTGTTTTCATATTAAAAACATATTTAAAATATAATTTTTAAATAATAATCAGATTTCAATGTCAAAATTCGGGGTGGGGGGGTAGGCTAGGGGTTAGCATGCCAGCCTGCTAACCAAGTGGACCCGGGTTCGAATCCCACTCGAGGCATCCGGCTAAAACCTGACCCCCACGGGGGGGAGTAGAGACAGATTAAAAAAAATTATTAATATCGTAAATTGCCTTATGACTAGAAAGGCCGAAAAGGCAACAACAAAAAAATGTCAAAATTCCACTAAAGGCGTAGATTCGAGGAACTTATTCATTTTTAGCTAGTTTTTTATTTAAATAAATTTAATATTGAGTTTACACAGGAAGAGGGATTAAGATGGAATATGTAATGGATTTGCTAGAATTATTTAATAATTTTTTTTTATTTCAGTTTAAAAATAATAATTTATAATTTTTTTCTCCATATGAATCCTAACATTGAAGTTCATAAGGCGGCGAAGGGGAGGAGATGTTTTTTGGGAAATAGTCACGCCCGTGATGGAGAAATTTAATAAATTGATATGATTGGTTTCGGCACCAGAAGGAAGGGATCGTATACAAAGACCATTGTGAACATTGAACATTGTGAATCAAGAACTCATTCTTACATAAACATTCTCTCCTATACTGTACTCATTCTTACACACATATACATTCCTACCTTTGCACTCATGGTCAAGTATTGTAATTGTGTATGAAAAAAGTTCCTTCTTTTTTTCGAAATATCTCAAAAACGGCTGAAACTATTTTGATTCAAAAAATTGATCGAAACAATGGCATTTCGCTCTACAAAAAAGCTCTAATAAGTGTACATCGAAAAAATTATATTTTTCGAGATAATAATTGTTTTGTCAAAATGTCTGTTAGTCTGTCTGGTTGTCTGGTTGTACGTTAGTCAGTGCGTTACCAAATTTTTGTGGACGAACTAGCTCAAAAACTACTTTGAATATCGAAACTAAATTTCACACGTAGTTTTGGTCAATTGAGATTAAGAGCTGATTAGATTTTGGTGCATATCGACCCAAAATAAGTTCCTTCTTTTTTCGAAATATCTCAAAACGGCTGAAACTATTTTGATTCAAAAAATTGATCGAAACAATGGCATTTCGCTCTACAAAAAAAGCTCTAATAAGTGTACATCGAAAAAATTATATTTTTCGAGATCTGTTTTGTCAAAATGTCTGTTAGTCTGTCTGGTTGTCTGCTGTACGTTAGTCAGTGCGTTACCAAATTTTTGTGGACGAACTATATTTTCAAAAACTACTTTGAATATCGAAACTAAATTTCACACGAAGTTTTGGTCAATTGAGATTAAGAGCTGATTAGATTTTGGCATATCGACCCAAAATTAAGGGGGTGGAGGGGGTTAAAAATTAAAAACTGAAGTTATTTGAGCAAAACTCAACCAAATTTTGTATACATAATCAAAGTGGACCCTGGAAGTCTAAAAATGAAAAAGCTAAAAATGGGAGGGGGGGGGCCCCCCCATCTTATGTTATAATTTTTCCAATTTCACTTCATTCTTTTGTCGTGTGTTAACTTCAATCAAAGGATTCAATAAAGTCACATTGTTAAAATTTAAATAATTATTAAATGAATTTAACTTTAAAGGGTCTTAAGGGTTTGGCTGCTGGCCCGGCAAGCTTGGTTGGCGCTTGGGTTCGATTCCTAAGGGGACGAACCTCTCTGATATGCAATGTAAAAATATTTCTCTAATATCTATGATGTCCTTTAAAGTTAAATTCATTTAATAATATTATATACTGGGTTGATTTTTGAAATAATTTCCATCTTTTTTCAAAAAAAGACACCCAAAAAGATACTTAAATCTTTGTTTTCACTGTAAAATAATTATGTTTTAAGTAATTAATGGTATTGAAAGCCTATAAATCAATCCTTCCTTTTAGCTAATCTTAAGTTTTTTTATTATTTTTTTATTACATTTTTCTTTTTTTTTTTTTTTAAATATAAAATCAGTAAATAAATTAACTTCAGTAAATTCTAGGTATAAGCATTGAGAGAGGCCCAACGAGTAACACCCACCGCTCAAGACGATATCGTAAGGAATAAAGTGCTACTAGTATAAGAGCAACCCACCTCGCCTCATACCGTAGTCTCATTTCCATAACTATTTTTCTCATATCACCCCATCCAAACACATCGCAAGCTCTTCTATAATAGTTGTATTATACCCCTCTGCTCGTAAACATTCATCCAAACTAAAGGATTTCTCTTTTTCTTGCTAATATTCTTACGTGAAATATTCATTAAGGCCTTTGAAACTATTATTTCGTCTCTAAATAAATTACTCAACCCTTATTGGTGAATATTTTTTTTTTTAATTTATTACTATTACTTGTTGTGTTCGATTTTTACTTTATTTGATATCGAGATTATTTTGCCGAGAGAAGCAGAGTTGGTGATTCATAAAGAGAAGTCAATGTGGTTGTCCGCTGATTGATTCAAATATAGATAAATGTATATATTTATACAAAATATAAATATGTATATATAAATTATTTGTTTGAGACTATATAGTAGTTTCAAAGATTTGGCCTTCATCATCAGTCTTTTTAATTAGAAACATTTAATCTGTTATTTCTCATGGGGTCAAAATCCCGAGTGGATATAGAAAATTTGTTTTATTGTTATAGCAAGCTAGGCACAAAAACGATTGACATTGTTTATCTTTTTACTCAAAAAACTGTAACCTAGTCCTGATTATTCTTTTATTGTCTCCTTCAATTTATAAAAATTTTGCTACTCAAAAAGAAACTTTCAATGTAATTATTTTATATAATTTTTGACTGTTTTATTTGCCAAAATACATCTTTATCAAACTTATTTTATCATCTTGCCAAAGAGTTTAGAGTTTTGATTTGATCAAATAACCAATTTAATCATAACTCTGCGACATATGATGGTTCGATGGATGATGTTACCCTTTTTACCGTCAAACAGAAAAAATACTTGGTCAGAATTATTTACTTTTATATGATAAATCGCATATGATGAAATGTATACATCAATCAAATATAATACTTTACAATAATAAATTAAACCTAATATTTTTTTATATTAATGGATTCTATATGGTATGGTATGGCTAGTGCGATTTATTATAAATAGCATGATTCGGAATCGATTCCCGGTGGGTTCAAAAAATGTTCATCTCTGACAAAAATTCAAGACGTCTCAATCAATATAGATGGAGTCGATGGGGAGCCACCCCGGTGAACAATTTTCTCCGTATATTATTACTATGAAGAGAATACCTCGCCAACACTCGAGAACGAGTCTGGCACACGAAGAAGAAGATAAAGAGGCAAAGATTTCTGTTGCGTGTGGCCTATTTCTTTTTCCACTCGCTTTAGAGCAAATGAAAATATAACATGAAAATTATTCTAAGAGGATTTTATTAAATCTGATATTAAAAAATAATAAGTTTTAAGTTCCTAAAACTTTATTTTTCATTCTTTCATTTTTATTTTTTCTTGAATTGTAAAAAGATTAAATGAAAAAATAAATCAATTGAAATAAATCCCCTTCTGCAAAACTTTTGATATTTTCTTATTATTTCTCGTAATAGAACGGAATACAATTTATAATTACTTTTATTATTATTTTATTTTTTTATTTAATGACAAGAAATATATTGACATTTCTTAATTAAAAACATTTAGATGCTAGCAACATGACTAGAATTGAGACCACTTTGATAATAAACAGTATCTATATAAGTACATGTTAAAAAGAATCAATCCAAATATTACTCCACTGTTAAAACACAAATATAATAGTCCGAGAGAACAAACAATAATAACTCGTTTGAGAATTGGTCACTGTTTCTTTTCTCATGGCTTTTTAAAGAAGCTCCACCTTGGTGTATTACGTGTGACAGGAGAATTGATGTATCCCACATATTAGTGGATTGCCCACTTTACAATACTAATAGGATAAAATATAAACTTGAAAATAAAAACATCAGGGATATTCTCTCTGATATGGATTGCTATGAGAACCTGCTTGGGTATTTACGTGATATTAATCTTTTTAACCATGTATAAAATATCCCTCTTCTACTTCTTCTATTTTACTAATTTATTCTGTTGTATATTTATTAAATAGCCCCTTTACAGCTTTTGTTGTTATTTTATATAGTTTATCTTTGTTGTTATATTGTATAGCTCTATTTTGTTGTTATTTTATATACTTAGTACTATTTTTGTTGTTATTTTATATAGTATTATCTTTGTTGTTAATTTGTATAGGTCTATTTTGTTGTTATTTTGTAAAATTTATCTTGTTATTTTATTTGTCCTTAGACTCTGATACTATTTATTTAAGACGTTTCTAGGTTGTCTTGTATTTGAGGCGTTAATAACCCTTGTCGTTGATGCGCCCTAAAACACCTATATAATTAAAAAATATATAAGTTCATGTTCCCTAAATTCCTTCAAGCAGCGAATCATATATTCCTTAATTTCCGATATTTATGGAATCGATTTGTTTTAACAACACCAATCAAAACATCATTGTGGAAGATGACTTTTCTCCACATTTCAGACATTTTTAAACACATAGAGCTTCGCCTCTTCCCGGCCGGTCCGAGTAGAGTTCTCATCCAAAATAATATTTCTGCTTAAGTGCCTGAGGCTCACAATTTTTAAAACTCATGTAAAATAGAATTAAATCTTGTATGAATATACGATGACCAGTTCTTTGAGTGCAATAAGAACACATAAATTAAGAAAATCAAAACAAAGTACTGAGTAATAACGCATCGTGGACCATCAGAAACCATAAACTTGATTTGAAAATTCCCATATTAACTAAGGAAATTAAAGAGACGAGGTCAAATATTTATTGCAGCTATACAATCACGAACATAGGAATTTAATTCAGATGCTCAACACTAAAAATTATGTACACTTGTAGTAAAGAGCCAGCCCAAAGATCTGATCTTGTGATTCTGCAGTAGTGAACTTCAGAAGGTTTAATACTAATATAGAGATTAGCACAGGTCATAACGATTACTAGAAAAGTATTAAAATTATTTAGAATATAATATGGAAAAAATACAGTCATACCTAATTCGTATGACAAAATTAAATTATTCTTTAATCTGACACTGGAATTTTCAATTTGTTATTTCTTTGATTTAAAGTAAAACATTTAAAAAGCTTCAATTAAGAATATAATAGTACTATTTATTTATTTGGTTAATAATTTTTTTCTAAACTTTAAGCCTTTTTCTTACTTTTCAATAATGAGAGTAATAAAAAATAAAAGTAGATCCGAAGTGACTTTATTTTCCACTTTTTCTCCTGGGAGATTGGAATGTCAATCTTTTTTTCAAATTCCACCTGGACGCTTCTCATCTCCTCGATTGACTTCATCTGGGCCCAATATTCGTCACTGTCGTTTGTTCTCTAACTTATTGAAGCTTGATTTCCGTTGAGCTTCTTTATAATCCTAATATATTTGTCCATCATATATGTATATTATCAATTTCTCACTAATTTTTGAAATATTAAACATTTATTTAAATCAGTATTTTATAAAAAGATTAAATTTCGTTAAAATACTATTCCATTCACTTGCTCAACTAAGAATCTAGGTTTGACTGTTTCGAGCAATCTATCTTGGAAAGTTCAAACAAATAATATATGCCGTAGTGTTTATGGGACCCTTCACTCACTGAAGCGATTTTCATATCTCACGCCATATAATCTTCTCCTTAATTTAAGCAAGAGTTTATTAGCACCTTTTTTCCAGTACTGCGACATAATCTTTTCGAATTCCCTCGACAGTAAATCGGGCAAAAGACTAGAAAAGCCTTTGAATTCATGGACCCGCTATGTCTTAAATCAAAAACCACGTAGTCATCTTTCGGACCAGGATAAAAAACTTATTTTAAAACAGATCTTTCTAAATTTTACTCTTGGCGGTGTCGTGTGATTATTTATAAGCTATTAAATTCTGAAAAATTTATTTGCCCGGCTTACTTAGAAAATCTATTTGTCGTCGGTCGCTCCACCAGGAAGACAACGCTAGTGCAGGTGCACTATAAAACTAAGCACTTCTTTCATTCTTTAAAATCGGCGGGTGCAAGGCTTTGGAATGAACTTCCATCCAAATTTCATGCAAACCCGACTCTTAGTGCTCTCAGGTCTTCGTTCTTTATGGATCCCAATGACTGATACTCCTTACTCTTATTTCCTTTATGTCTTCTAATCTTTCTCTACTTTTTTTTCTCTTCTTCCCCTTTAAAATTTGTGTATTGGTAAACTCGTTTGCCAACTTTGTAAAATATTGTTGCTAAACACTAGGTGGGACCTAAGGTCCTATGTTTGTATACTTTGTGAAATAAATAAAAATAAAAAATATCTTTTTACATCCCTCATGAAGGTAGAAAATTTGAAAAATGGTTTCAACTTATGACTAATTTTTCAATTTTGATAGAAAAATAAAATTTCTTTTCCAATGAAAATAATATATTCATCAACCACAAAGTACTTTTGGACGATTTTCTGACTGAGAGATTGACATGGTGGTGGATTGTCCCCCCTTGGATTAAATAGTGGTATTTTTTAAATGAGATGGACCTATATAGTTAAAAATATATTTTTTTTATTTCAATTATTCATTATATAACAATACAACGACAGCCAACGGATGAAGAAGGTTTCATTATTTTGCCATTTGCAATGGTAATTAAATGTATTGTGTGGGTGTGTGAAGCTAAATAAGAAACAACAATGTAGGGTTAGTCATTGTGAAAAATCCAATGAAAATTCCCCAAGCTTAATAGCCGTCTGACAATTAAAGAAGAATAGAGAGTAATAATTTTTACTCCCTTTAAGTCTAATATTGATTGGGGGAGAATTCTCAGGTAGGGTTTATTTTTATTGCCGAGTTACGCCCGGAACCCTGCGGAAGTGACTTACGCAGCGGAAGTGGCTGCTTTTCCTCTTCCAATAACGACCCTCCGAAAGGAAAAGACTTGGATCGGTTGTTCCTAATGGACTATAATAAATTTATATAAAGAGACTAAGAAAAAAAGTAATTATAATCTACAGCTCGGCGGTACAAAAATAAATAACTAGTATTCCTTTATATAAAAATTTTTTTTTTAAGTGAAAAAGCAAAAAATATTTGTTGGAGTTGATTTTTTGCAGGCCAAGTTGATATTTAGATTTACGGAAAAAATTAAATTTCAAAGTTTTGAAGCTACTTTTCACTTGTTAAGGGGATGTAATTAAATTACATAACGAATTAAAGTTCTATACAAGAACCTCTCCCTCGTTGATTCATGCATGATTGCCTTATTAGCAAACTGTAACAAAAATTGAATTGTCATATGATGAAGAAACAATTTTTTCCAGCATCGGTAAATACAAATACCGTAGGTATATCTACTGAAGAGTTTAACGATTTCTGACAGTGGCCGAATATCATAGAGATTATGGCTTATAAGAGAAGCGGGCAACTCGTGCTTGGCCTCCTGGACAGTTGGTGTGGTTTTGCAATCGAACTTTACAGTGATGGCTCAGAACCAGATCTAGTCTTTTGTCAAGGGGGGAGGCAAGCTTGAATTTTCCGTTTCTCACCCCCCCCCCCCCCAATGCTATATAAAGCAAGTAAAGTATGATAAAAAAATAGTAAATGGTTTATAATTAACAACCATATGGTTTTTTAGCGTCAGTATTAAATTAATTAAATTTACTAAAAATTTCTTCACAAAATGTGCCACTTCTTAAAATTTGCCGTCTGGGGGCAAGTTCCACCTGCCACCTCATAAATCCGAACTTGGTTAGGCTTGTTGCCACATTTGAATTCTTTCATTTGCGAGGATTTTTGTGTGATTATTTAGACAGTATTTGGGTACATCATTTTTAATAAATATCTACTTTTTTTTTTTTTTATGATAATGATGAGAGAAGGAGTTACACCAAAAAAGGTGCAACCCCTAAAGGCCTGGGTTGGCCCCTCCATCGTGAAAAGAAGAAGAAAGAATTTTATGGGTTGGGCGGGGGCCGAAGGTATCTGTGGATACGGGTCTTAAATAGCTGAATACTAAACGGTACTAAAAGGTAATATTAATAAATTATTTATGTTTACATCAGTTTCGTCGTCGGCTTCAAAACACCTTGCGGTCGACCGGTTGACCGCGATCTACAGCTCGGTCACTCCTGGCAAACCACTGTGGATATATCAAGTCAAAACAGTCACACAGACAAAAAATCATGATATTTTCCGCGATTCCAGGGACGTAGTTTTTTTTATTCTGGAAGGGACCCACAATAAATTAAACTAAAGTAAGTGGTCTAGAAATATACTCTCACAAAATTATGAAAACAAGAATAAGGTGAAAACAGTTGGCAATTTTATTATATTAGAGTAGATAAATATTTTTTTTATTACTGCACTAATTCCTTATAATTAGTTAAAACTTTTCTGCTAGATAATTAAAAATTTATGTCTAAAAATGTCTGAAATATGCTTGATGATTTTTTTATTGACCCTCTAATGCGAGAAAAACGGGTGGTGGGCGGAGGTTGGAAGTTCCTTCCACATTTAGATATTAATTCTTTATGACACTCTATTTAATCAGAATCTATATAATGGCCTTTTTTTACGTAGATAATTTATTTTATAAATAGATATACTATATATAAAAATAGAATGAAAAAATTAATTTTCCTGTTTTTGGTGTTTTATAATTTTTTATAATTATATAGAATAGGTATTATTTACTCGAATATTTCCGGTTAATTAGTGTATATTAATTATTTAAAATCGGATTTATAATATAAATTGACAATGAGTCGTTATTTTGTATCAAAGTCTACTTATTTCTTCATCTTTTAGGACTATAGTCATCAGTTGATTCAAAGTACATAATATATGATTTCATGCTAAACTAATTTAACACTAATATTTCTTCTAATATGGAATTTTATCACCACCTTGAGAATTTCTAATTGAGCGAGGCCATTCCCACAAATAAATATCTGCCTAGCAGCTGTGGAGAGGGTATTATATCAAATCAAAACAGTCACACAGACAAAAAATCATGATTGAAAATACGTAATATTCTCTGCGTTTCCAGGGACGTAGTTTTTTATTCAGGGAGGGGCCACAAGAAATTGAGGAGCTCTGATCATTTCCGCAAACATATATTATTTAGGTATTATTTATTTATATTATGCATATGTTTTTTTCAGTTAATTCCAAATAACTATTAACTAATATTTTTATCAATAGAAAAATTCATTTAAAAAGCATTGCAGAGTAAAATATTTATAAAGTAATATCTAGAAAGAGATTACAATAAATAATTATCTAGTTATGATTTTTCTTAGGTTTCTAATAACAAATTTTAATTTAACATTCATCATATAAAATTTAAGTTATGATGAAGTCCAAATTATAAATCGACGCAACGTTCAACTCTGATTAGTTTTTGTTTTTAATAAGAAAAATGATTTTGTCCACATTCCTACGAATTCTCAATTAAATTGATTAATCCTAGACAAAAATCGACCTATATTTTTTCAATATTATTGACTTATCTCTATAAAACATTCGTAATATAAGGTAATATTACTTAAACAAAAAATTTTTTCTGATTAATCTAATGTGGTTTCATAAGAAATTTCCTATGTGAAATTCTTATGACTGAAATTCAAATTAAAAATATATTACTAACTAAGCACAAAAAATAAATTTTTACAAACAAATTTATTATAATATACCTTTTTAATAATTCGTTCAATTTGGACCAAATTTTTGACCGTTATTCTTTAGAGCCCTTAGGGGCCCCTTATGGAAATAAATAGATTTTCGAAATATGTTTTTTATATATTTTTTTGAAAATATAAATAAATATATTAAAAATATAAAATTTTTGTTTTAAATTTATATAAAGTTTATACTAGAGCGACATAAAAATAATTATATTTTAAGAATATATAGAAAACATAAACTTTATATAAATTTAACACAAAAATTTTATATTTTTAATATATTTTCAAAAAATATATAAAAAAACATTTTTAGAAAATCTATTTATTTCCATACGGCGGGGGGGGGGGGGGGATTGGGGGGGAAGCAGTTCTTTGGTAAAATCATGAGATGGCACATCAAATATTTTCTAAAGATTAGAAACAAAGAAATATAGAAATAATTAATAATAATAAACGAAAGGTTTGTCACAAATATTTAATAATAATTATAAGGAAATTTTACAATATATGTAGATTTATGTACAATTTAGATTGTTTAACAAGTTTTATTTTCGAATTAGTTATTGAATTATTTTTTAAAAAGCTAGTAAAAAAAATAAATAAATAACACAAAACAAAGAGTGATATAATAGATTTATAGAAAAATTAAAGCTGTTTATAAAGAGGATGGTAGAAGAAATAAGAACTCTAAAATTTTATAATTTAATTTGTTATTTTTGTTCATATATATAAATAATTTATTGATTATTGATAATTATTAATGTCAATCCATAGACAAAGTTAAAATGCTTGAGCAGTAAATCGAAATCTTTAGTAGTCATAAATATGATAAAATTATTTATTAAAAAATTAAAAAAAAAAAAAAAATTGAAAAAGACATCTCTGTCGAAATGTCACTACAATTATGCTACAAACTATCTATTTTATGACTACATTTGTGAATTATTTTTCTAGATAGTATTTCCACTGCCACATGCCCTCAAAAGGCTCACTTGCCCCATGCGCGTTTGCGCCATGAGCCGTTGCATCTTTTTCTACACCAGGAATTGCCACATCTGTATCTGCACCACGACCCCTGGGCTTCTCGTTTCACCATCTCACCATGGGCACTTGCCTCGGAGACATCTTCCGAAAGATTTATGCTTTGAAGCTCAGATAAATTATCTGTAATCGGCTGAGCGAGAAAACAGCAAAGTACTGTGAAGATTACGAGTAATGTAAGCCAAAAACGCATCTGGAAAAGAAAAGACAAAAACATAAACTGTGTGCACAACATGACTTTCACTTATAATCTTCTCTTCTTTAAAATAATCATCAGGAATTTTTGAACAATTAACCCTTGATAATAATATTATTTAAAAGGGTGATGTGCATCCTCATGATTTTCCCATTTATAATGCATTCAACAAATAGAAATGAAAATTTATATAGTTAGTTAAAAATTGGTGTTTTTGATATTTCTTTCAAAATATCTTAAAAAGAGTTAATATTATTTTGATAAATAATATTAAACTAAATTAAGGCTCTAGAAAAAAGATGTTTTTAGCCAAAATAATATAATGTTAATTATTAAAAAAAAAAAAAAAAATGTCAAGAATAATATCAAGTATGCTTGTTCCGATTTCAACCAAAATTTAATCAGCTCGGAATTTCACTGTTAAATAACTAAATTATTTTTAAATTTCATTTTGATCTTCTTATTGGTTTTTGAGCTAGAGTGCATACAAAATCTTCACCAACTACAAATATTTTGACAAAATAATTAATCTTTAAAAAATTTTAATTTTTGGAATCTTAATTATATAGTTAACATTTCTGGCTTCTCGGCTTAGTATGATCTAAAAAATTTTCAATATCCACGCGATACTGACCCCATGAAAAACAAGGTTAAATGAGCTATATTTAACCGATCAAATGAATAAATTTTAACGAATTAAAAAAAAATACTATCTTACTCTAGAGTAAAGTACTTTAAAAATATAATTTTACTAAAAACTTTATTTAGCTTTTTTTATGGTCCCCAAGGTACTTAATTAGGATATTAAATTTCATCAAAATTGGTTAAGTCATTGTTTGTGGGTCGATATGTATCAAAAACTAATCGGCGCTTCATTTTGTTAAAATAATGGTAGGTTTTCTGTGCAACGGTGTGGAAAAAATCGTGGACGAAAAAAACGATAACATTTATCCATCCACACGCACACAATGAAAAAATCGCACTTTTTGGCCTCTCGACGAGACCCCATGTAATTTTTGACAAAACCGTCACGTGCTAAAATTTAACCTATTTGAATACTACGATTTGTGACTTTAATTGAGACCATGGGTTCCGTAGTCTTTACCTGAGGACCCTTTGAACTCGCGCTTGCCGCGAGACCGATTACAATACTTTCCCCATGCTTCGCATTGGATAAAGTAATAATATTTATAATTAAAAAAAGATTGATGATGAAGGCTAAGTCTTCGAAACTATAGTCTTAAACAAATAAATAATATATATATATATATATATATTTGATATATAAGTATGTGTGTATGTTTTTTTATTTGCATCCACCTCTTTCTTTCTCTTTATAATTCAACAACAACTCTGCTACTCTGAGCAAAATAAAAACTTTTAAATTAGGTCTTTATTGTTAACGTAATGATTTCACTCCTTTTTTTTTAATCAAAATAATTTTGGCCTTTTTTGAGATATTTCGAAAAATTTAACCAAAAAACAACCGTTTTTCCTGGTCGAGTACTTTATCATTCTGCAATCAGCTTCCCATCTTTAATTTTAATAAAGTTAAGATTTATGACTATTACAGTATATATTATTATAAACTTTCATAAGAAAATCTATTTTGAAAAAAATGTCTTTTTGAGACACGACCAATTACTCCATTCCTCTAATTTTAATTGGTATAATCTAAAAACGCACTAAAGAACATGGTTCTTAAAGCATGGCAATTTTAAATAAATAATTACACATTTAACCTTGTAGCTAAATTGTTTAAAATTGCACAAACCCCGAGATAGGCATGTATTCTATATATCTATATGTCTACTTGTAGGTCAGGCTAAATTATTGAATTCCCTCGAAATCTTGTATAGGTATTCATGTTTTGATATATGAAGAAATGCTAGTTTTTTTTTTTTTTTGCTTTTCGGCCTTTCTAGCCATAAGCCAATTTACAATATTACTTATTATTTTTTTTTTTTAATTTGTCTCTGGGGTCAGATTTTAGCCGGATGCCTCGAGTCGGATTCGAAACCTGGTCCACTTGGTTAGCAGGATCGCACGCTACCCCTAGCCTAAACTAACCCCCGAAATGCTATTGTAGGCGATAAAATATTGAAATTAAATAATAGTTGAATTTTCATGTCAACTGACTCTTAAAATAAATTTCTTATAAATATTTTTTTGTGTGTGTGTGAATCAATCTCTCGAATACAGGTGAAAACTGAACTACTTATTTGAAAATTACAGCTTCATATCTCAGCTTTTCTGGGTTTCAAAAAATTTGGGCTCGACTTATGAGTGGTTGACAACTTATAATTATTTCTAGTAAAATACCATATATATATATATTTTTTTTTAAAATACAGATAACCCTCATATCACGCGGATGTTTGTCTATATAAAAATAGCGCTTAATATAAATATATAAATTGCTTTATACGAGACTGATGATATAGTATTGCCCATTCATTAATAAGCGAGCACTCCGACTCGAATACCTAGGGTTCCGAACCTAATACTTATAAGTAGGTTATAATGAAAGGCAGTCTATAAATTATTTAAATTTTATTCAATTTCCGACGTTTCGGAGGCTTTTTTTTCTCCTTTTTCAGGGTATTGAATAGTTATTTCATCAGATAATCAAGTACACTTATGGTATAATGTTGGAAAATATTGTAATATTGTTGCTTTCACTGACAGGAGAGACAAATGGGAACCGAGTTATACTCACCCATCAATAACTATTCAATATCCTGAAGAAGGAGAGAAAAAAGTCTCCGAAACGTCGAAAATTGAATAAAATTTAAATAATTTATGTAATAATAAAACTTGAGCAAGATGTGAGGTAGGTTTCACAAAAAAGAAATAAAACAAAATTGAGTTTTGAATTCGATATATTTCGGGGGTGAGCCCATCATCAGGAGTCAGAGAAAACATATCGAATTCAAAACTCAATTTTGTTTTATTTCTTTTTTGTGAAACCTACCTCGCATCTTGCTCAAGTTGTATTATTATATTAAAATGTTTCACCTAGAACCAACACCTAACTCCTTAAAAGCTATAAATAATTTATGGACTGCCTAATTGAAGGCATACCTACATATTTCGTTTACCAGTCCGTCTTTCTAAGAAAATAAATAAAACCCAATACTTATACTTATATATATATTTCATTCTTATATGTCTTTCATAAGTAGAGAAATGTACTAATTTTAAGAATTTTTTCAGACTTTTAATTTAGCTACTTGATTGTAATTGAACTGGTGCAATTTTTTTTTTTTAATTTAGCCTAAGCCTAAATAAAAAGATCTTGATCCCATCTTACATCCCATGAGAAATTTTTATTTTGGATTTAACCCCCCCCCCCCCTCAAAATATACTCTTTTGATTATAGTTTTTATACGATTTTTTATTTCGATAAAAATGTATGACTATACGCTAATAACCTATGTTGGCCTATTATCGACTAGTAAGATTTGTTTAACTTTTGAAGCATCGATACCAATTCGCTTATCCCAATGATTAGAGACTAAAACTCGCATCTTTCGACCATCTTTCCCGCGACATCAGCTTTCAATTGCTCAAGACCCATAGGTACCTCCAACTCGAACCCATCCACTAAAACCTATCCGTCCTCTCCTTCTTTTCACAATAAATTCAGGAGGAATTGCACCTGCTTGATGTAACTCATTCTCACATCAATATCACAAAAAAGCTAAATGCTTTCCGTATCACGTTTATTGTTTGAAGCTTATAACTTTAATCATATTTCCGAATTTTCAAAAGAATTTCTATAAGGGCTTTACGATTTATTTCATCACAGAAAACGTTTTCAGCGTTATAGAGAAAAGACAAATCTGTCTTTTTCTTATAAATTCAAATCTATTGGCTTCAATTTCATATTTTTAAATTTGGCATTTCTAAATTTCAAATTTTAGAATTGTTAAATTCAAATAATTCTAAACATAAATTCTCTAACACCTTGCAAAAGTAAAAATATGCTCCATCGAGACAGATATACTGACACTTAATCTCGCATATCCATTCATTTAAAAAAAACAAATCAAAAAAACAAATAAAAATTTTTAAGAAAAAAATAAAACCGACTTAAAAAAAATTAAATGCAACAAACAAAATACACTAAAAGGTATAAAATAATTATTATCTTATTTAGTTACAACTAAACGACGAAATATTAACATGAAACCACTATTTGAAGTCGGTGCCAAACAAACTATACCTATAAGCGAGTGTATCCACCAAACGTACTAAGTAAGAAAGATCTGTCGAGTGCGATTCATAAAAGGTATATGTTTGGCACCGACTTAAAAAAGTAATTTCATGTTAATATTTCGTCGTTTAGTTGTAACTAAATAAGATAATAATTATTTTATACCTTTTAGTGTATTTTATTTGTTGCATTTAATTTTTTTGAAGTCGGTTTTATTTTTTTCTTAAAAATTTTTATTTCTCTCTTTTTAGTGATGTTATTAATAGTGATCCTATCATCAGAACTTGACCAAATTAATACTATACCATCCCTAAGATGCCCCCTTTCCAATAAAAAAAGAATCATCGAAATCGGTTCATAAACAAAGAAGTTAGTCCTGAACAAACCTAACAAAAAAGGTCTATACCTACGAAAAAAAAATGGGACCAATCGGAACGTAGACTGGACCCAATGCAATTTTTTTTTTCAAAATCGGTTCACAATTGGCGGAGATATGAGGTAACATAGGCACAAAAAAAAAAAAAAAAAGTAAAAAAAAAAAAATTCAGTCGAACCTCCTCCTTTTTTTGAAGTCGGTTAAAAAAAACACTGAATTAATACAATTTTAATTTATAAATATTATAAACTATAAAAGTAAAGATTTGAGCATCTTCTTTTTGAAAATAGTTGGAATTATAAACTATATTTATTTTTAAAGAAATGTCAAAAATAGCTAGTGAACTCGAGATATGGTTTGCCGACCGCTGGCATAGTCGGAATATCTTGAGCAAGAAAATAATTACTAAACTTGCTTACCTTGATCATCATCTAGCAGGCAGCAGATCACTAATATCCAAAAAGCGGTTTTCGCGTTCTATTTATCCGTTCAGAAGAATGAAAGAAGGGGAAAGAGTATTTTTTTTTTTTTTAATCAGATGGAAAAACCGACTTGGCAACATACCTTTAAAAAATAATATATTTATATTTTTCCTCAACTAATGCCCTCTACTAGTGACCTGAGTTTTTATGTCAACAACAACAAAACGCACATGATTCAATTAAGCCTATACACGGTATACCCTGGAGACACACACACACACATTACATTACATACTACAAGCGGCCTAGGATCCAAAGGCTCATCACCACAATGCCCTGAAGACAGGCAAGTTTGCTTAAAATTTATGAAAAAAGTCCAAAAATGAACAAGGAAAAATCGTTTTAATTCTCTCTGTGTGTGTGTGTCTCGATTCAGATTCCACGATAGTTTGGAATATCATAAGTTCATTATGGTGCGAACATTTTTGTATTTATTGAGTGATTAGATTTTGAAATCGTTAGATTCAGAACTTCTGGTTCACAAATAAAGAAAAATGCTTTTTTTCATGTTTTTATGGAAATTTTTACACTTTGAATGATCAAAGCAAAACAAACAAATTGAATGTTTTTCAAATTTGATTTATTTTATTAATTAAATCTTTTTTCACCCCAATTTTGATTTATTACTAAGAGAAACTCTATTCTTTAAAATTAAAAAAATCATAATTTTCCTATTAGTATAGTAGAGTTCGATTTTATTGGAAAAATCTATGAAAGTGTCCTATTTTTATTCATAAATCTTATTATATAAATCATTTTTATGGGAAGGGTTGTATTCCCCCACACGGGAATCAAACCCAAGGGCCAAAAATGTATTGGCTAGTTTTCGAGGCGGTACCAATCTGATATATATGACACGGTGAAAAATTCCATTAAAAGATATCAAATCCATATGGTAAAACTCGAGGGGGGGGGATTCCAAATTCAAACATAAAACATACCATATAGCATAAATAAAGATGAATTTGTTTTTCGAATTTTGAATTGATTTAAATTTAACTAGACGTGACTTCTAATTATTCTAACTCTATTCTTTATTACATCTTGTTTTAAAAGATTATTTTATTTCAGATTTTCTTCCATCTAAAAAATTTATAAGAAAAGATAATCTTAAAAGTGAATTAAATTAAAATGGAAAGTTGATTAAATTTATTTAAAATTCATTGATTCATCTAGATGGGATCACACAAAAGGGATTTCACATATTAAATAGTCGTTTTGGGGTCTTGAGCCCTGGGATCATGGCTAATCCCGATGACAGACAGGGTCGCCGCATTCTGATCGAGGGCTTCTCTCAGGACCAAGCTTTATTACCATTCCTCTTCACTCCTCACCCTTTCACTAGGGATTACCAACGGTTGAATCAGCGTTGCATTTTTGTTTTTATTACATTATACACGCAATTTTAGATAATCCCTTTAAAATCTTATTATAAATATGTATATGTTACCACATTGTATGAAAATCCCCGTTATTTAAAACGCTTAGAGATTCTACAAAATGCCTGAAATCAAAAGGGAAAATTTGATAGTGAAAATATTTGACACACTCCCTAGGTAATTTATAGAATAACACACAAGAATCAAGAACAAAAATGATTTATATTTGTGTTACGTTTGTATGTATGTTCTAGACTAAGTGCTAAATTAAGAAATAATTTTCCGAGGAAAAGGAAAAAACCAAGTATATAAAATGTTTGTAAAAAAATTTAAATTTATAACTTTTAATATTGTTCGGCAGTTTAATTAAAAATATTTGATAGGTATAAGTATTTTTTGTTTTGAAAAATAGAAATAAAATAAAAATAATTTTTAAGAAAAAAATAAAAACCGACTTCAAAAAATTAAATGCAACAAATAAAATACACTAAAAGGTATAAAATAATTATTATCTTATTTAGTTACAACTAAACGACGAAATATTAACATGAAATTACTTTTTGAAGTCGGTACCAAACAAACTATACCTATAAGCGAGCGTACCCGCCAAACGTACTAAGTAAGATCCGTCGAGTGCGATTCATAAAAGGTATATGTTTGGCACCAACTTCAAAAAGTAATTTCATGTTAATATTTCGTCGTTTAGTTGTAACTAAATAAGATAATAATTATTTTATACCTTTTAGTGTATTTTATTTGTTGCATTTAACTTTTTGAAGTCGGTTTTTATTTTTTTCTTAAAAATTATTTTTATTTTTCTCTTTTTAGTGATGTTATTAATAGTGATCATATCATCAGAACTTGACCAAATTAATATGACACCATCCCTAAGACACCCCCTTTCGGATAAAAAAAGAACCATCGAAATCGGTTCATAAACAAAGTGGTTAGGCCTAAACAAACCTAATAAAAAAGGTCTAATACCTATGAAAAAAAACGAAAAAAAATGGGACCAATCGGAAGTTAGAATGGACCCAATGCAAAAAAAATTTCAAAATCGGTTGACAATTGGCGGAGATATGAGGTAACATAGGCACAAAAAAAAAAAAAAATTCAGTCGAATAGAGAACCTCCTCCTTTTTTGAAGTCGGTTAAAAATAAATAAAAATGTTGTATACTGAAACCAGAACAAATGGTGTGTCTTTAGAGACTAGCTTATGCCATTTTTCTTTGAAAGTGTACACAAGGAATTTTCAATTTAATAAAAAATTATTATAAATTTAGGTGTAAAAAATCAAGAGATTTTCTTAACTGAATCCAATATGAATGACATTTAGAACAGACGTAAAATTGTACTCAAAGAATTAATCTTCATTTTCATCATTAATAAATTTGGCAGTCAAGTGATTCCAAATTTAATATTTAATCAAAAGCAAAATGCAAAATATAGAAAACGATTCAATTCATTTAGCTGGTTCCACTGTTAAAATTCAGCTCTCAACTTCATAAAGCAATATAGGGAAAATATAACTTCTTATATTATTTTTAGTCAGAGATCAAAGTGTATGCTTGTTAAGTGAACAAAATTTGTTTTGTCGAGAGTAGCAGAGTTCTTGATTCAGAATGAGAAATCAATGAGGTTGTCCTCATCCTAATGCAAATAAACATATAGGTATATATAATATACTAATATATTATATATACTATATGCCAAATATATATATATATATATATATAAACTCAAGTGAAAATCTTGTAAAATTTTCGTCTATTATATTTTAGATCACCTGTAGAAATGATTGTTAATTTATCAGATACTTAAACTCTAAAACTAATTAAAAGGGAATACGTTTGGATTTGTTCCAAACAAGGTCCTCTTGAGAAATGGTCCTTAGTAACTTTATTGCCAAAAAAACTTCAAGATGGCTTCGGGAATAAAAAAGAATCTTGGATTATTTCCAAAAGTCGATGCAATCAATTTCTAATTATGAGTTGGAAATCTTGTAGAATGTAGAAGACCAAGGATTGAATGATTGGTATTTAAGAAAATACTTCATCAACAAGACATATAAACAATTTTGAATAAATTTTATCAGAAAATACATAACTAATTATTAATACATTTGATCTTATATATTAAAATAGACGGAAAGCTAGTGAAATTTTTGGGTGATTATTTCAGAACGGAAATAACATATCCCATAGTGGAGTATGATCAGCACACAACCCCACAGTGAGATACTTACTCGCCGACTTTAGTAGTTTTTAGAAATAATCAACTCTTTAAGTTGTCAAAAATACTGTAAAATAAAGTATTTTAAAATGGTTAAATTTAATTTCAGGTCAATCTTAATGTCAATACGTACTATTTTGTACTAAAGGCAGAACGATAGCTCAGTCGCAAAGGGGAATCTACTCTCCCTCAATATGTATGATGATTTCATTTCATTTTTTTTCAATAAGATCTAATGCAAGAAGTGGCGCACCAACAAGATGCAACCTATGGATCTCGAAAGACCCCTGCATTATTGAAGAGAAGAAGAAATTGATCAAGAGAAATGGTGGAGGCGTAGGTGTCTGAGCAGCTGGGTCTTGAAGGCTTGAAGATTATAAGTGTAGGAAAAGACGGAGGTCGAGAGAGATTTCCAGTTACTTGAAGTCATTGGGACAAACTAAACGTACTGACGAATGAAGTACTAAGACACTTTTCCAATTTAACCGCGAAGGAATCTTGGGGGTCGGCAAATTGCGTGCTTGGAAGGAACTATTGATTATGTTAGACTAGCTGAGAAACCAGCCTTCGGCGGGGATCTTATTAGCAAGGGGTCTTCGCCCCCTGGACCCTAATGTATCTTGAATACGTATACTGTGTACTAATGTCTATTATTTATAGTATACTATCTATTCTAAAACTCTTTTATTATTTATACTAATGCCTTCCTACTAATTATGTACATATCAAATAATAAGAGGGCTTTCGGGTCAATTA
Source organism: Forficula auricularia (assembly GCA_024734495.1). Classification (NCBI taxonomy): domain Eukaryota; kingdom Metazoa; phylum Arthropoda; class Insecta; order Dermaptera; family Forficulidae; genus Forficula; species Forficula auricularia. The sequence continues at coordinate 26,440,704 of JALMQS010000128.1, forward strand.
TAAAGGGCCTCCGGAATGAACATTGTTAGCTAACAATGTTCAGTTAGAATGCTCGCAAACCAGCAACTCCAGTATATCCCTCAAGGTGCTCACAAAAACAAAAATTTTAATGACGATGTTGAGAATCTATCTGATTTTTTATCAAAATAACACATTAATTGTTTATTTCCGAGCTTTCGATTTTTTATTTAATCATCTTCATGGCTGTTAAGGCCTTTTCAAACACTGTCCTTATACTTTATAATCGTAAAGATGATCACATAAAAGATCACATGGTCGTAAATAAAAAAAAGCGTTATCTTGACCGAAAACCTGATACTTTCTCAACACCTTTATAAATTTTACGGTTGATGCTCAGATTCAAAAAATTTTTATATAAAAAAGTGTGATAGATTTTAAAATTAAAAAGAAGCAAGGAGAAACTAATAAATATGTTTAAAAAAATGTAAAACAATATCATAATTATAATGAGGTCATCTGTCCAAAGACTGGTTTGACTCAAATGTTAGTCTTAATCTAATTTTAACTCCACACAATTCTTGTAAATTTTTAAAAATATGCATCCTTGAATCTTTATTATGTGGATAATATTATCAAAACTAGGACATTCACTTCTTTTTTCTACCTAATCCTGCAAAACATTGATCTCCAATAATGTGACCTATATAGAAACGTTTGGATATTCACAGATGGGGGGGGGGGGGCAAATATAATTACATTATATAATATTTTCCAATATTTTTATTTTTATTTTTTTTGCAACGAAATTTTCTCTGGAGAGAGACGGACTGGTAGAAATTTTAATTGAATGTAATGGAAGGCAGCCCAGAGGTAGTTTTTTTATTTTAAGATTAGTTTTAATATAAATTAAAAATTCACACTTCACTAAGTGGTTCACAGAAGGGAAACGAATTAGTCACAACAGTAATAAGCATTCTCGTGTTTATCCCTTTTCCTTAGTGGAGACTCTTGGCCAGTAGAAAATAAAATAAACTGCAACGGATCGTTGCTAAACTTTATCCAAATTCATTTGAAATATTAATATGTTTATTCCTTTATTATTAATCAGATATCACTTGCAATTTGCAGTTCTATGCATGACTTTATTTAAAAAATAATGATCAATTCTCATTTAAGAGTCGAGGAATAACAATTCTATATTGGAATTTTGACGTTTCGGTTATTATTAGTAACCATTGCTGAAGGCATGGAGGAATCGATTTAAAATCCAAAAATAGCGATCGATTCTCATCTAATACTTGAGGAATAACAATTCTACATTAAATTTTTGACGCTTCGATTATTATTGGTAACCATTGCTGAAGACATGGAGAAATCAACTTAAAATCAAAAATAGATCGATTCTTATCTAATACTAGCGGAATAACCTTATTGCATTCCATTTTTGATGTTTTGACTATTAATGGCAACCTCTACTGATAACGTGGAAGAATCGACTTAAAATCAAAAAGACTAAATTCTTTTATGGCAAAGAACTCAAGCTTGAGTTGTTTACCAAAAAAGAATTTAGTCTTTTTGATTTTAAGTCGATTCTTCCACGTTTTCAATAAAGGTTCACATTTAATAGTCAACACATAAAAAATGGAATGCAATAAGGTTATTCCTCTAGTATTAGATAAAAATCGATCGTTATTTTTGATTTTAAGTCGATTACTCCATGTGCTTCAGCAATGGTTACCAATAATAATCGAAGCAAAAATCTAATGTAGAATTATTATTCCTTAAGTAATAGATGAGAATCAATCGCGATTTTTGATTTTTAAGTCGATTCCTCTATGTCTTCAGCAATGGTTACAATAATAACCGAAATGTCAAAAAATCCAATGTAGAATGGTTATTCCTCGACTCTTAAATGAGAATTATTTTTGAATTAAAGTCAACATGAACTGCAAATTGCAAGTGATATCTGATTAATAATAAAGGAACAAACATATTAATATTTCAAATGAATTTGGATAAAGTTTAGCAACGATCCGTTGCAGTTTATTTAAAGTAAATATCGAAGTAAATTCGTCGGTCAATCATATATTTTATTGCAAAAAAGTAACCTGCATGTTACAAAAAGCTAATTTTTAGTTTTTTTAACTTTATATAATCAACTAATAGTAGTATAATTCAAAAGAAAGTGTCAAGATCTTAATTTTCCATAAGACTAAGGAAATGTTTACATTTTAAAAAATTTTATTTTCAAAAATTTGCTCGCTAATGTGTGATTCAAACTTCACCAAAGTAAAGATAGGGAATTAAACTATTATAAAGAATTAAGTTATAATTATAATCTAATATAAGTTAAGATATTATTTTCACTCAATATTTGACAAAATTCCCTGCATTTGATTCGCGATTGAATCACATGTAGACCACATTCGGCTAAAACTAACTGCTCATTTCATTCAGAATCTTAAACTTAATGAAAAACCTTTATTTTTATTTCATACTTATAAGAAAAAAATAATTTTATATCTTAAGGCAGGTTCAGACTGTTCGTTACTTGTTCGAGTTACTGTACATTTGGAGGCATGGAGGGGGGTCGAAATGACGTCACTCCAGACTGTCTCAGTAGCATACTTGGTTGATTCAAAAGATAGACCATGTTCTAAAATAAGAATAAGCTGACGTGTTCTGATGTGGCCATCCACTTGACTTTACCATACAATCTGTCCCCTCACTTATATTTAATAAAATTATTTATAATCATGTAGGGGGGTTAGTTTTTGCATTTTTAGACTTCTGGGACCCACTGATTATGTATCCAAAATTTGGCTGAGTTTGGTAAATGGCCAAGATTTTCATTTTTTGACCCTCCTCCCCCCCCCCTCCAAGTAGCAGAAAAAGCCTCGTGTGCACCAGCCTTTAGTTAAATTCTTTTCTCAAAGAAGAAGAAGGTCATTTATAGCATTTTTTTAGTTTTATTCTACTAGAAAGAAAACCAAATGTGTTGGTGAATTCGGGTGCCGTCCGGATGAGAATTGCATCCTGAATATGACTTCCGAGGAGGATTGCCTGGCCAGGAGCAGAGACGCGAAGAGAAGAGACGACCCTCGGGAAGGTAGCTCTCCTGGGAAATCGGGCGCAGTTTCCACTGCAATTGTGCGCCGTGCATACAAACAAAGCAGCCCTTGCCCTTCAAAATACAAAAGTCCGCTCCCCCAGGCGGCTATTAAAATTTTATCGACGGCTGTTGTGTCAGATCCAGAGTCAGTCAGCATGAATGGAACAAGGCTTGCAATGAAATGAACCGAAGGACCAAATTAACAAACCTTTCTCTATTATTTATTACCATTCGTCCCTTTTATTCAGATAATTGTGTAGCGTAAATTATATAGTTTGAAATTTAGAATGCCAGTTTCTAAAATTATCTTTAAAATCAAACTTTGATTATATATGTTAGCAAAGTCGTAGGAATCCAAAATCAATGGAGAGTGCTCATTGATGAGCCTCAGTCCCCCCCCCCCACCATTTTTTCATAAAATAGTTTGTTACGAATACTTTTTTAAATTAATCATAAATAAATAATTTGTTTTTATTTTTATAAAAACAATCATTATCCAAATTAATTATCGTCCTTATTGGAGCGGAAAAGTCTAATATTGAACAGTAGAAAAATACTATTTTAAGAATACTAGGGATGAGAATTGATTCTTTTAATAAATAATTTAATTTTTTCCTTATTTGTGGTAGGTATATAAAAATGAATTTTAAATATATAAAAAAAGTTAAACATAGGTATATAGTGTTTTATTTTATATTCAAAAAATTTGCATTTCTCTTTTTTTAATTATCTATTTTTTTAAATGTAGAAATAAAATTAAAACATTTATATTTGAAAATTTTTTCATTTTTTAATATTTCTAAAATCTTAGTTTAAAAGTTTTAGAATTATTTTAATCTATTAGTGGATAGGTGGAGGGCGGTTTGAACCCACCTAGTCCCTGAGCCTGTTATTTTACATTTAAGATTCGGAGAAAATTGAAAACTGCGAATTTCGGGGATTGATAATCCTACTTGAAAAAGACCATTCTCTATGTGTCAGAGATTTCTGGCAAAAATGTGCAAAACAAAAACAAATAACAATTGCGTTTTATTTTTATAAAATATAAATAGGTATGTATAAAAAATGCATGCCAATATGTAAGTATAAGGAGAAAGCAATTCGTTTTATTATATTTTTAATGAAATAAAATGTAATGTCATCTGCAATAACAAATTTCTAAAAATTAATATTGTGCTAAAAATAGACGCTTGAAGGTGTACGGAACGTCCAATTAATCAATTAAAAATAAAAACGGACAAAATAAAAACTCCATGGTTTTGCTCAATTTTTTTAATCAAAAAAAATTCAGCCGTTTTTGAGATATTTCGAAAAAACGAGGCAAAAACCCCACTTTTTTCATTAACGATTACAATATTTGACCATACCCTGTATGGTAAAGTACAAATATAGTAATTGTGTGTAGTCGTGACGACTTAATTATTGAAGAATTAAAGCTGTTTTTTTTTTTAATGCAATCGAATGCTAGAAGGGATGCACCAGTAAAGATGCAGCCGCTATGGATCTCGAAAGACCCTTGCATTACCGAAGAGAAGGGAAAGTTGATTAAGTGAGAGGGTGTAGACGTAGGTGTTTATGCACTCGGGTTTTGAAGGTTTGAAGATTATAAGTGCTGGGAAAGATGGAGGCTGGAAGAGAGTTCCAGTTCCTTGAAGTCATGGGGATATAGGTATTGGCGAATGAAGTGGTCCGGCACTTTTCTAATTTGACCGCGAAAGAGTGTTGGGAGTCGGCAAAACGCGTGCTACGTGCAAAGCATGCTTTGGGGGGAATTATTGGTTTTATCTCATCAGAGCACCTGAGAAAAGGGAAAGGGCAGAGACATTTCTTCGATGAGCTAGCGAGTCGAGGGAGTCGGTGAGGGTAGAATCGTCAATTAGCCTGACGGCTCGTTTCTGAATTGCATCCAGGGTAGCAAGAGAATATTTAGAGGCTCCTCTCCATAGATGAGAGCCGTATTCGAGACAGGGGCGGATTTGGGCCTTGTAGATGGTGAGAAGATGTGGGGGCTTGTAAAATCGCTTGGACCTGAATAAGTAGCCAATCTTCCTTGCTGCAGATTTCGCCACAGAGGAGATGTGTTCATTCCAAGACAGGTCAGATGCGACAGAGACGCCCAACATGGATAGGTTGTCACACATTTTCAGGGTATTCGAATCGAAGTGAATATCAGGGAAATTTTTATTTTCGCGCCTAGAAATTAGACAACATTGAGTCTTGTTTGCATTAAAGTTAACTAAATTTTGAGAGCCCCATTTATTCAGTTTGTCTAGGTCGAGAGTGATTGAGGAGGCAACATTGATTCGATTATTCGGGAGCGAGGGTTTGCCGTGCAGAATGCTATCGTCGGCGTAACAATGAGTGGGGTTTGACGTTTGATCGATAAGGTCGTTTATATAAATTAGGAAGAGTGTGGGGGAGATTACAGAGCCTTGGGGAACACCATTGTTTGTGGAGTACGATTTAGATGATATTCCATCTACCACAACTTTGATACTACGGATTGTCAGAAAGCTTTCTATTTTTATTCTTGGATGGTTGGGGGTGAAGTTGGTCGAGTGGATAAAGTACAATACTTATAATATTTATAAGGAACAATAAAACACATTTGTAAATTTCATATAATCATGTATATCTGTTGTACCTACTTGTAATGTATTGATTTACAATGTTGTATCTGTAAATATTAAAATTATAAATAAAGTTTTTGAATTGAAAAAAATACCTTCTAATCAAGCTAGCGCGAGTTCAAGGCGGACTCGTCTGCAAACCAACTTGAATCTGATCCCTACATACATAATTGAGAAAAATTAATTAATAGTATCGTAAAATGGCTAATGGTTAATGACGAGAAAGTAAAAAAAATAATTATGGATGGTTATATTTTAAATTGTATTTATTGAGATAAAAGACTTATTCGTAAAAATCTTTAATTTGGACAACCTCATTTGATTTCTTCTTATAAAAAAATATAATTTCTTTAATTTTCCCAATTTAAATAACTGATCGTTTAATTCTGGTGTTGAAATTTGTATGCAGAAGTCAAATTAGATTTTTTTGAGTAAGTACCAGAATAAATGAATAAATAATAGCTTAGATGCAATCATAGATAATAAATAACAAATTCTTTTTTTCGTCGAAATCATCCCTGGTGGTCCCGCTAGTGATGACTAATGATATTCAGATGAATCCTACTATCTAAATGGGTGAGATTTGGTATATCAGTGTGCATAATCGGCTGGCTGGGATCCCCAAAGACCCTCGGTCATCTCTGTCTGCGGTTATCTCCAAAGGGGTCTTTTGTCGTTTCGGATTAGCCTTGGAGGGCTGAAGAACTAATCAGTGGCGACACCTAAAGATTCCCTTCCATCCCATCTGCACGACACGATTACAAATTGTGTTCTCTCCCCCAGATTGCAAGAAGAATTTCATGAATGCCAATCGGCCGCCCTGCCACTTAATCTAGACCCGTTGGCCTTGGCGAGGAACCAATCGCGCCGATAATCCTCCTTTTCGGAAAGAACATTTCTCCAAATTGTAATTACAAAGAGGAAAATCACAGAAATTGATTTTCGCTTATCAAAGAAAAAATCAGGTTTCGTTTTGTCAAATAGAGTAGATTATTATTATAAAATACTATAGGTACTAAAGTATATTAATTAATTGTATCAAACCCATTATTTAGATATTTTAAAATTCTAATAAAAATTCTCACTCTTATAAATTAGAGGACAAAAAATGATTTTCAAGGCTCAAACGCTTCAGACAAATTTTATTACCATTTTACCCCCTCTCTTTTAATGACCTCGGAAGTATTTTCATTTTAGCCAGTCTATCAGGAGTGTAATACATAGTAGTTAATGACTAATAACTAATAATAAATCACAGATTTAACTAATCCTAATATATCACAAAAGTTATTGCTAGCATCACAGAGAATAAACTAATTTATAATTAGGAATGAATAATAAATAATAATTCGAAAGTTTATAATGGGAAAATAAGGACAAGTTTTTATGTGTGACTTTTTTATTTATGGTCTTCAAAATGGTAACGAAGATAACAATAAAATTTAGACGAATATGTAGCATGTCTATTTGAAGTCCTGAAGAAGTCGGTATGAAACGTTGGCTGATGAATACAAAAGTCACACATAAAAACTTGTCCTTATTTTCCCATTTTAAATTTTCAAATTAATACAAATTATGGACGGAAATCATAATAATAATAAATAGTAATTTTTTACATACTAAACTAATGCTAAAATATCACAGATCGCAATCGAGGGGGTGGGGGGTTATCAAGGGGCGAGGGGGGGCAATGTAACTCATGTACTAGGGAAATTGGGCTTTATTTTATTACGTTAATGTTAATTTAATATCGATAATTATGAAATATTTAATCTGCTTCGCTATTTTTTTGTTGATGGGGTGGGTGTATCCCTCAGTGTCCGATCCAAGTGGCGCGTCCCTAAAATGGAGAATGAAATGTTATGTGGTGAGTGAAGGATGTAGGGAAATGGACTTCCTGGTACTAATTCTATAAATAATTATATACAGACCAGCGGTTAACGAGAGACAATGTGATGTGTTTATTCAGTGACTGTACAATGAGCTCGACTATTGTATAGATGTCTTCTTTGGTGTCCAGCTCTGGTATTGGTGTCCAGCTATGGTATGTGTATTGCAAGCGAAGACCTGGAGAGGAGCCGTGGGTGTGTGTGCTCGCTGTATGTTCCCTTTTAATAGATGAATAAGTGTTTAGGTGTGTGCAACTCCGCCGTATGTATATGTATGTATATATATATGTGATGAAGACTCTCCTCTGTGTGTTCTCATATAAGAAGCAGTTTGAGCTCTGTGTGTATTCAACTCTCTCTCTGCAGTATGTATGTATATATGTATAAGAAGAAGTCTATATTCTCTGTTCAACTCACTGCGGAACTTGAATAGAAGTATTTGTATGTGTATATCTGTTCAACTCCAATAGCAGAAGTATGTGTGTATATATGTAAGAAACAGTTTGAGCTCTCTGTGCACTCCCTGCCTTGTGTCTATATCCAACTCTAAAGCAGAAGTGTTCTTCACTCGCTCACTCTCCCTGAAGTCAATGCTCTCCTATTATTCTTAATCACTGGTCATTTGTCTAGCTTTCTCGGAACTCATCAGTTTTCCTTGTTCTATTGACTAATAGCTTGCCTTAATGTAAACTTAATTCTGAAGAAAAATAAGATGTTAATTAAATTATTTAAATAAATTCTTGTTCAACCCACAAGACCATTGCAAAGTTATCATAAATGAGCTCAATATGTGCCTAGAGTGATATGGCAATTATTTTGGCACAAATTATTTGACCTAAAAATAAAACAAGATTTATAAGAATACAACCCGTATAGCACAGAGACCCAAATAAAACCCAAATGCAACTTTTTTGATTGGTTGAATTATAGTCTTTATATAGTTTTAATTAGGTTGAATTACGGTTTCTAAACGGTAGTTATGTCTCGTTTTTTCCGTTTTTAGTCAACTGTTGATATAATATATAATGTTGATTATTGTTTTTTATTAAAGAATTGTGTAATTATTCATTATATTAATCAAATCAAAGAAATATTTAATTATAATTAAAAAGTTGCAAATCGGTGCCAAAAATGTTGGCGACAACCTTTTGGAGCGGTTGCATTATATAATCTATGCGACTATAATTTAACGATAATACAACAGTTGCAAAACGGAAAAAACGAGACATAACTACCGTTTAGAAACCTTAATTCATCCTAATTAAAACTATATAAAGACTATAATTCAACCAATCAAAAAGTTGGATTTGGGTTTTATTTTGGTTTCTGTGCTATACGGTCTACACCAGCTTCGTGGACAACACACGTCGATAAAGACGTTTATCGAGGACGTCTATCTCCTTCAACAAGACACGGAGAGAGACTGCTATCCACGGGACTGGTTATCAGAAGAGCGTAACCACCAGCTTGTATTTTCTCTTTAACAACTATCTATATCTGCTGATATCAAGCGGCGATTAAATAAATTCACATTATCAATAATAAATGATTCCAACATGATCTCTATTATTATTGAAAATTAATAACTCCTACTTGACAATCCAATTTCCTTTGTTCCTTTTTATTATAACTTTTTATATAAACAATTTCAGTAATCCATTTTTATTTTTTTATTTCATAGTAGTCAATTAATAATAAAATCAGTAAATATAATTTCAGACCATAAGCATCAAGAGAGTTAACCCTGAGTTTACACCCACCAACCAAATAAAATTCAAAAAGAACAATCAAAACATCATTAAACCTATTAAAAGTTCTAACTAAATTAGATAATTATTTTATACCTTTTAGTGCATTTTATTTGATTTTTGAGTTTTTATTATTTTATTTGTTGAATTTAATTTTTTTGAAGTCGGTTTTATTTTTTCCTAAAAATCATTTTTATTTTTCTCTTTTTAGTGATGTTGACAATAGTGAGACTTATGATAATACCTTGCATGGATCTCGTAAGAAAAAGATTCGTGTGAATGAATCACAAAATGATAATTTATTAAACCAATTATTTTCACATGAATTAATGTATACATTGTATTTGAGCTTCAACTCCGGAGATTGCTTCTCCACCATCGACTGTCCTTGATCATCTTTTTAGTCCTTGTTTTTAATAAGAGGAAAAACTTTTTTTTTTTTTTCTTTTTTTTTCTTTCTCTCCCCCTAATGGCCTTGGAATGAATTCCATTGTAGCCAGTCTACCATGAGTTTATAAATAATTAGAACAATAAATTAAAAATAAATAATAAATAACTATATACATAATAAATAAATATATCAATAATAAATAAATAAATAAATAGCAAACAAATAAATAAACAATAAATAAACAATTAAATAATAAATAAATAGAACAATAAATTAATAAATAAATAATGAAAAAAATGTTCCAAATAATAAAAATTTCACATGGAAAACACAAATTAGGTATAATAACTCTCGTTGTCAATTGCGTTATAACTTGATCTTGTTTGCTAGGATAAACCTAATCAATGTTTTGTGTATTTCCTCTCTCTCGAAAGACAAAAGATGCGCCAGATTCCATGGCCTTTGAACATCGTTGGCAATCAATTCACCCTCTAATCTATCTCTAAATCTAAATTTTGGACAACTAAATATCATATGATTGAGACATCCCCATGATGTACCATCACATGAACACTCTCCCTTATCATACAGTCCTATTTTAAAAAGATGAGCCGGATACAGAGCATGGTTTAGTCTCATTCTATTTATAGTAGAATAGAATATTCTAGGTCCAATTGTCTCATGATACCATGGAATTCTGCCAACCTTACTTCTCAACAAATAAAAGTTGAAACCTTTAAGTCTTGAAGATTCTATCCATTGTCTTTGCCATTCTTTATTATTATTCATTTTAATTTTAGTCATTATATCGTTCACTGGGATTGCTTTTGTTGGAAAATTTATACTAGCATTTTTGGCCATTGCATCTGCTTTCTCATTCGCACAAATTCCAGAATGACTTTTAATCCACATCAGTTCTATTTCTTTGCCCATTTGTCCAACTTGGTATATTTCTTTTTTAATTTTCAATAGGAGAAAATTTAATTTGGCAAATTCTATTGTTTTCAGTGTTGTTAGTACTGATAGGGAGTCTGAACAGATTATAAACTTTTTACAATTGATATTTTTTATATAATTTATTGCTTCATAGATAGCCATTGCTTCTGCGGTGAAAATAGATGCTTCCATAGGAAGGATATAAGCTTTTCCAGTTTTTAATTGAGGATCGTATATACTCATTGCTGAGAAGTCATTATTTCTTTTTGATCCATCTGTAAAAATCTGATAGTACTCTTTATAAAATTTATTTATATATATTTTGAAGGATATATTATGTGATAGTTTGGTGTTTGAAGCATTGCTAAAATTTAAATCAACTTTTAATAAATAATTTAATATTTTTAGATTCGTATCATATATGGGAGACCTTGAATATGGTTGAATCAAGTGCCTGAATGGACTTATTTTTTCAAAGCATTTCAGCAAGAATGGTGTCTTATTGGGGCTTCTCAACCAATAACCAGTTTGATCTGACGAGTTCTTTAAAATCTCTAGGGACTCTATTACCGAATTATTATTTATATGTATTTTTTTAAGTATATATTTACATCCCAAATTATATAATCTTATTTCATTCGGAGGTTCATTTGTTTCTACTTGAAGGGCGTTTGTCGGGGAAGATTTCATAGCTCCTAATATGGTCCTTAGACCAGGAAAAAACTAATTAAATAAATAAAACCTCTTTTCCGATAATTATTCCAATTCCATTATTCGTCCGTCATCCTATCCAATTTTCGACAAAATGATAATAAAATTCAATTTATAAATAGAAAAATGTTCTCGAAACGTTAGCGGGTTTTAAATGAACGTTTTAAGATTGTTTTTTTTATTATAATTTCGATTATTTGCTCATATGAATTGGAGATTTCCGCTATTTTGTCATTGATCATATCATCAGAACTTGACCAAATTAATGCTGTACCAATCGGAAACTATACTGCAAACTACAATGCAAAAAAGCCCATCAAAATCGGTCCATAATTGGCGAAGAAATCGAGTAACTAAGACGACTCGAATTGAGAACCTCCTCCTTTTTTTGAAGTCGGTTAAAAAATATCTTCCTATACGACACTGGTTTCAAACGGTGGTCAGCAGGTTACTTATGGTCCAAATGAGAGTGTCTTTACTTCAAACGTTATGATATTATATTTTTAATTTTGAAAAAACATTTTTTTTTATTTTTAAAAGTTTATCAATTTATATGTTCTTTGTTGTGTATAAATTTTTATGTTCATCAAAAACAATTTATAAATAAATAAATTTACTATTCAATTAACTTCGAAAATGATCGTCTATGGAAAAAGTCGTGGCTTTAAGGTTCAATTCACTTCTGGGAGCTGTTCTTTTTATAACACCTTTAATAATACCAGATATATTGAGGACAGGAGCACTAAAAATAAATGAATGTTAGAATGTTATTGATGCTATGTAAGTGAAAATCATGTTATATGCGCTAAACATGCCAAAATATTGGAAACAGCCATACTGATACACAGGGAGATTTATTTTTATATACTTAACTATTTAATGACCAAATAGTCACACCAATCCCAATTCGCCCTGGAGTGAAACAGTATTATCGGATGTTAATAAGTTTAATTTCGTTTAATCCCAATCTAGTTATATTTTTTTTTAAGTGGATCAAAACAGATTAAAAATTAGTACGCTATTTACCTTCTTCAAATCAAAATTAATTGAGTTTAACCAACTGATGGTAAATCAAAATAAACATTAAAAATAATATTACAATTTTTTTTACTTAAAATATTAGAGTTGCTTAGTATATATTACAAGAAATAAATCAAGTATATATATCTAGCATGAGACTAAAGGCGTAAATCATGGGCCCTAGTTAAGGGCCGTCCATAAATTACGTCACACGAATTTCAAGATTTTTTAGACCCTCCCCCTGTGTCACATTTTGTCCCATTTTCATTGATCCCCGCTATATTGTGACGTCACTCAATTTTATACCCTATAATTTAATAATTGTGGATTTAATATATTTTAAGTTTAATTTTTTAATTCGACTTTTGTGGCTCCCTCTGTAACATTTTGTCAAAAATCTGAGATGCTCCTCCTCCCTTACTGTGTAACGTAATTTATGGAGGGCCCCTTAAAGGGAAAGTAAATCTTCTATGGCAGGATATAAATAGTTTTCCCGATAACTTTCTACCACTATATGTCACAAAGGGTGAATTATTCCGTTACATGTAAGTGCATGTAAGTAACTACATTGTACAATTATTAATTCTAAATAACTCGAAGTTATGTTCCCTTTCGTGATTTTTGCCAATAGTTTCGAAGGCTTTCTATTAAAGTTAAGTCTAAAATAATATTTCATATGAATTATTAATTAAAATCAATTAAATATTTGTATTAGACTGAAAATGAAGAGTGAGGTTTAGAAAATAGAGCTCTTTTTTTAATAAGCTTAGCAAATTTGTAATGTTTTTCTCTTTTATTAACATCCTACTTTTGATGATTAAATTAGTCAGGTTTAAACAGTTCACTAAAATTACTTCGTACTGGTTTGAATCTCATATGAAGTATTGTTGTAAGTCTAGGCATTAATTTTTGGGGAAGAATTTTGAAAATACTCGATAAGATTCCAAAACGACAATTCAGTTCCGAACTTGAGTCTTTAGAATTATTCTGTCTAGCCGAGTCCTTAGAAATCCCTAAAGATCTCCACCCTGTTACAATTTACTGCAGACCAGGGACTTTGAAGCATCCGTCCTATATTTAGAGAAATTCAAATAATTAAGATTTAATGATTCAAAACTAATTAAAATGAACTTAGCCCATGTATCTATCTAGGGAGTTGTTTAATACGAATAGTGAAACAGAATCGAATATATATATGTTACATTTACTTAATTTTATTTATTTTCTTAGAAAGACGGACTGGTAAAAGAAATAAGTAGGTTATAATGAAAGACAGTCCATAAATTATTTAAATTTTATTCAAATTCCGACGTTTCAGTGACTTTTTCTCTCCTTCTTCAGCGTATTGAATAGTTATTGATGGGTGAGTATAACTCGGTTCCCATTTGTCTCTCCAATTCAATACCCTGAAGAAGGAGAGAAAAGTCTCCGAAACGTCGGAATTTGTATAAAATTTAAATAAGTTATGGACTCCCTTTCATCATAACCTACTTGTTACATTTACTTACCAATCTGTATCTACTTTAGGGAGGGACGTATAGCATATGCAGAAAAAAAAATATTTTGAAATATTCCAAAAATGGCTAATAAATAAATAAAAAACAAATAAAATCACTCCATAAAGGCCTACAAATTTTTTTTTCACACTAAACATAAAAGTGATATTTCAAAAAATATCAATTATTTTGTCAAAATATCGACCTATATTGGGAAAAAATCCCCAGGATATTTTTGGCTAAATTCAACTTGTTATAAATAATTTTCGTTACACGTCCGAAAGAATTTATTATTGGAAAATGAACCCTAGTGACAAAAAAACAATCTGGCACATTGGCTCATCTTGGATGCACAACCATTCTGATATATTACCCGTATAAATGGCTTATTAAAAAATTGCACGTTCAGGTGAATTTAACCACACAGTCAAACCATATAATTTGAATAGAAAATGTTGAGGGTTCGGATTTGTGAAAACTTACAAAATTCGAATCGCAATGGAATGGTGTATACCTATATTGTATATTCGCTGATTGTTGAAAGGTACTAAGTCCATATTTTGAAATTTTGCATTTTAAGATGATTTACGTACTATTTCATGTTTATAATTTTTGAAAAATTAAAAAAAAAACTTTTTTAGATTTATAAATTAATAAATATCCCATTTCGTTTTTCATTACTTTTCTGTTGGTGAAAAAATTCTTAAAATGCGAAATATAAACTTAGTTCCATTCAACATTCACCGGATTTGTATCTTATCTTATCTTATTATATTAAACGAGCAAATTGTATATATATATATATCCGGTCGGGTTCTCGAAAACGGCTCTAACGATTTGGATTAAATTCACCGGTTAGGAGGGTTTTGTGTTGGACATTCGATCTGTCACGGTCTCATCTTCGGCTAAGTTGTTTTTGGTGGGTTTTTTGTTAATTGAAATAATTATTCACAGGTGGTTGTCTTGATAAAAATGTTTATTTACATTTTTATTCAATTTCCTTTTAATAAATAATTGGTTTTTTAATTTTATATCCCACAATAAGATCATTAAATTATTATTATATATTAAAAGTTGGGCAATTTAATTGATTGAATGATTGGATGGGAGAGAGATTGGATAATGGAATTGGAATAATTATCGGAAAAGAGGTTTTTTCTTTAATTAGTTTTTCCTCTTATTAAAAACAAGGACTAAAAGATGATCAAGGACACTCGATGGTGGAGAAGTAGTCTCCGGAATCGAAGCTCAAAAACAAGGTATGCATAAATTCATGTAAAATAATTGGTTTAATAAAATTTATAAAAAAAAAAATAATAATAATTTAATTGATTAAAAATCGAGTTTTAATTCCCACAAATATTAATTTGATAATTTAATTGATGAACTCAAAAATGGTTATTTAATTAAAAAAAATATACCGTATTTATTTATATACCTATATATATATATACATAATCTGTGGGCCACTGAAGGCTATAAATGCAAAAATCTGGGTGCGTGGGCGGGTATGGGATTAGATGTGGGGGTGCAGGAGGTGGGTTGTAGTGGTGCGGGGGTCCGGGGAGGTACGGAGTTTCCGGGGTGGGGTATAGGTAGGGGGGCTGGTGGGGTCCGGGGGGCGAAGGGGGTTTTGGGGATTAATATATAGCTATTAACTGAAGCAAAAAGTTACACGAGCATCGCTCGGTGGCCAGGTACTATGTATCATATAAGGGATAACATAGGTTTATGATTAAGAAGTGGATTAAGTCAAAATATTTCTTTTTGAATTAATTCAAAAATTTAATCATTTTTTTTTTAATTTATTTATTTACAAAAAAATTTTTCAGTCTGATTGACTAGATTTCTTACCCAAGATATTTCAAGAACTCAAGATCATATAGAAAGCTTGTTCAGCAGTAAAAATGTGAATTTAAAACAAAAAAAGATTCTGGGTTTTCTAGCATTAATTTCCTGTTCAAAATGCTGAAAATCAGAAGAAAATCAAATAATTATAAGATCAACTATAAAAGGGTTGTAGCTATTGATCAGAAATTCGGCACATGAATTTAAATTAATAAACTTCAATCATCATCGAGTTCAAACTATTTGTTGAAAACAAATTCCAAATTATTAGGTAATATTTGCAAAAATCTTATCAAGTCTTTAAAAATTCACTCATTTTAAAAAGCATAAAAGCAATGATTCCCATAACGTTCTTAAGTCTAAATCCAGTCGCCCTGTTTCGATTTTTGTTTCAAGGGGTGCGTGTCGTGGAGCGCTTGAATCGCCTCGTGCCGATTCAAGGGGTCAAGTGGCTTTCGCCCCTTACAACAAGCAATACCCTTTATATCTTCCAATCGAAATTCATTTCCTTGTTATTTTTTTTTCATTTCTATATCAGGAAATTAAAATAGAATTGGATTGGATGAGAGAGGATGAATCAAGCAAGTATAATCAAATTAAATGAAATTTAGAATTATAGAAATATTATAATAAAACTTGAGCAAGATGCGAGGTAGGTTTCACAAAAAAAGAAATAAAACAAAATTGAGTTTTTAATTTGATATTATTTCGGGGATGAGCCCATCATCCCATTTCTTTGACTCCTGATGATGGGCTCACCCCCGAAATATATCGAATTCAAAAGTCAATTTTGTTTTATTTCTTTTTTGTGAACCTACCTCGCATCTTGCTCAAGTTTTATTATTATATTAAAATGTTTCTCCTAGAACAAACACCTAACTCCTTAAAAGTTGTAGAAATATTATTAGAAATTTTCTTCAATTGTTCAAGGGCTAGTGTATATAAAGATAAGAGTAAATAAATATTATATTTAATATTGATTTACTATGAGTTAATGATTCTAGGTCACTTATTTCACATTAAAATTAAAAAATTAAAAGATAAAAAAAATTTCTTTTTCAATATATATATTTCGGGCTATCAACCCATCTTCAGGAAGTACAGAAAGTACAGAAAGTAACTCAGTCTTTCTGTACTTTCTGTACTTCCTGAATATGGGTTGATAGCCCGAAATGTATATATTGAAAAAGAAAAAAAATTATATCTTTTAATTTTTTAATTTTAATTGTGAAATAAGTGACCTAGAATCCTTAACCTATAGTAAATCAATAATTAAATCAATCATCAATAATTAAATCAATATTAAATATAATATTTATTTACTCTTATCTTAATTAAAGATGTTTCACCTTTGCACCAACACCACAATCTCGGCTAGTGTATAGTCACAGAAATAATAAAATATTGAGTTATAAAATATTAATAAATAACTGTACTGATTAAAATCCTTAAAATGTAGTCTGAATTTGAACTTGATTTATGTAGTTGGAGCGCCTGAATTTAGGCAACATATTGGGCTCAGAAGAATGAAAGCTGCGTAGGAGCTAGGCGAATCCAGTCGATGGAATGCTGTAAAGCAGCGGTCTCCAATACTATGTGCGTGAGCTAATTTCGAAGTTAAAATCATCCTCTGAGCTTCTTGTTACAAAAAATTTACTTATTTCTTATACAATTTTATATACATGTACAACCCAAAAAAAGGCGACCAAATCTTTCAAAATATTTAAAATTATTTGCAATGAAATTTTCTCTGGAGAGAGATGGTCTGGTAGAACTTTAGGCAGCCCATGGATAGTGAGGAAAGAAAAAATTTACACATATCAAATAAAGTGTAATTTATTGGAATCCTTCCTCCTTTCCTTTCAAACCGACGTTTCGGAGGATTCTTCCCTCCTTCTTCAGGGCTTCAAGTGGTCAATGAAGGAAATATTTTAGCATTTTATTTATTTCCTTCATTGACCCCTTGAAACCTTAAATATCGAAAACTTTACTGGCTACTTGGATGCAATTCGGAACTGTCTGGGAAAACAAAATATTAAATTATTTACAAATTTTGAAACCCGTCTGGTTCAATTATGGGACTTTACAAAAAACTACGATCGAATTTATTCAATAATTGAAATTAATGGAAGGCAGCCCCAGGTGGTAGTGAAGAAAGAAAAAATTAACACATATCCAAATAAGGTGTAATTTATTGGATTCTTTCCTCCTTTCCTTTCAAACCGACGTTTCGGAGGATTCTTTCCTCCTTCAGGGTTTCAAGGGTCAATGAAGGAAACAAATAAAATGCTTCCTTCCTCTCACCACAGCCTTAGCAGGTGCATAGAAAAACATTTTTTTTCCTTCTTTTTTTTAATTATCTGATAATGAAAAAGTTTTAAACACTGCTGTGAGGAGGAAGGAAGCATTTTATTTGTTTCCTTCATTGACCCCTTGAAACCCTGAAGAAGGAGGGAAGAATCCTCCGAAACGACACTTTGAAAGGAAAGGAGGAAAGATTCTAATAAATTACACCTTATTTGGATATGTGTTAATTTTTTCTTTCCTCACTACCCATGGGCTGCCTTCCATTACTTTCAATTAAAAATTATATAGTTATATTAAAATAAAAAAAATCAAGAAATAATAGTTTATTATATCTAAAATATGTACATAACAGTGGGGTTGGTGACTTTTCAACCAAGGATGCTGTATAAAAAAGCACCCTTCATTTTTTTAAATTTTATTTTAATCTCCGTTTTTTTTTTTTTTTTTTTTTTTTTTGTAACTTTACCGACTGTCTCGGAGGATTCTTCCTCCTTCAGGGTTTCAAGGGTCAATGAAGGAAACAAATAAAATGCTTCCTTCCTCTCACCACAGCCTTAGCAGGTGCATAGAAAAACATTTTTTTTCCTTCTTTTTTTTTTAATTATCTGATAATGAAAAAGTTTTAAACACTGCTGTGGAGAGAGGAAGGAAGCATTTTATTTGTTTCCTTCATTGACCCCTTGAAACCCTGAAGAAGGAGGGAAGAATCCTCCGAAACGACACTTTGAAAGGAAAGGAGGAAAGATTCTAATAAATTACACCTTATTTGGATATGTGTTAATTTTTTCTTTCCTCACTACCCATGGGCTGCCTTCCATTACTTTCAATTAAAAATTATATAGTTATATTAAAATAAAAAAAATCAAGAAATAATAGTTTATTATATCTAAAATATGTACATAACAGTGGGGGTTGGTGACTTTTTCAACCAAGGATGCTGTATAAAAAAGCACCCTTCATTTTTTTAAATTTTATTTTAATCTCCGTTTTTTTTTTTTTTTTTTTTTTTTGTAAATTTCATCGAATACGACATTATTTTCGATATTTTTCAAATTTAACATTAGATTTTTTAAAAATATAATTTGGGATCATCGCCCCAAACGGAGACTGCTTTGTGGGAGTGAGAGTAGGAGTCAGAAATTAATTCTTGTGACTGTAAAGTCCACAGTCCCTGAGATGGAAATCGACAATCTTCCACAATCAATCAGCCTGTCGTATAAGAAAATCTGCAATTTCTATAAGCAATCTATGACTTGTCTATTGCATTAGTTATTTCCGATCTTATATATTGACGGTTCTTAGAAATGGATTAGACCAAAAACTCTCAATTTTATTTATTCCTTTTTCTATTAATTCTATTTTAATAGGTCCTCATTGAAAACAATTTTTATTCGACTAAAACTGGTCTGGACTTGTCTTTGACATGCTTGAACTGGAAAATATACCAGTCAGTGAGTTCACACCTTATATTCGCACCCTTTGCGGAAAAATTATTCATTTTATTTTCCCTTGAAACTATGAAACAATTTTATTTCATTTTGAGAACCAAAATATACTTTTCAAAACAAAAAAGAATTTTTTTTCATGTATATATGAACCAGCTCATTTTTTGATTTATTGAAGGAGACAATAAAAGAGTGTGTCTTCTGCTGGAATTATAAATTTTATTTATTTATAACGAGACTATAGTTTCGAGGGCTTTGTCCTCTTCATCAGTCTATTACAATGTATTCACAGGAATTAATTTCGCCCTCGAAACTATAGTCTAGTTATAAATAAATAAAATTTATAATTCCAGCAGAAGACACTACTCTTTTATTGTCTCCTTCAATATATAAAAATTCTGCTACTCTCGGCAAAAACTTTCAATTTAATTTTTCTGATTTATTATAGATGTTGGTTGTTTCATGGAAAATTTTTCAAAATATATTAAATATGATAAAATAAAGAAAATATTTAACTTGATTTGTTTTAGCTTGAGAAAATTCAATTTTCTAAAGTTATACAAAAACATATTGATCTTTATTTCTTTTTACCAACTTAGAGCTCATCTTTTTCTTGACAAACTAACTACAATCTAATTTTGGTCCTTTCTTTTCAATTTGTTTTTAATTAGATTCGTCTTTCTTATTCTACTCTTCTTTGTTTTTTGTTTTATTTTTGTTGACCATATTTTATATTTTCTTTTTTTTTTTTTACTTACAAATTAATAAATTAGTTTATGCATTTCAATCATAGAAAATATAAATATTTTAAAAAAAGAATTTAAATTTTAAGTTAAAAATCCAGATTTAAGTAGAAAATATTTTTGCATTGCATATCAGAGGGCTCTATCCTCTCAGGAGTTGAACCCGATTACTAACACGCTTTCCGGGCTTGTTAGTTCGACCCTCGAGACAAAAACACCCTGACATACAATCTATTTAAGAGAAGCTACAAATCTTTACTTCATTCAACTCGAACGGATAAAGTAAAAATCATGCTAATCTGAAAAAAAGTTTTCATGATTTTGACCTTAAAATTTAAATTCTTTCTTGATAAATTTGGTTTAAATGGTGAGTTGTATTTTTGAAAAGAATCCATTTATTTTTCAAAAAAGATACTCAAATCTCCGGGTTAATAATTTTAGTAAATATTTTAATTTTACTTAGATAACCACAAAGTGTACAGAATTTGTCAGTGTGTATGAATATCCGTCTGCGTAGTATACTACCAAATTAATCTTTTGCATTTAATTTTTCTTCAGGCAGTGATATAAAATTAAGAAAATTACTAAATATTTAAGGGTTGAAAAGAATCTGGTCTTGAAAAGGTACATTCCAAATATCGAAAAATCTATTTTCAAATCTAGATGTATTTTTACTTTATCAATAGGGAAGAATGGGTTAATATTGTAGGTAATTGGTCTCGGGGCAAGGACGACTTCAAAGGGTCCTCAAGTAAAGAATACGGAACTCATGGTCTCAACCAAAGTCACAAATTATAGTAGGTATTCATTCAGGTTGATTTTTCGAACGTGATGATTTTTGCCCAAAATTACATGGGATCTCGTCCAGAACTCAAAAATACGATTTTTTCATTTAGTCTATGGGAATGGATGCATGGATGTATGGATTCCTTTTTTCGTAGACTATTTTTTCCACATCGTTCAACCGTTTGAAATGAAATTTAACAAAATGAAGCGCTGATTAGTTTTTGGTACATATCGGTCCATAAACATTAGTACCTCCTTTTTGTACTAATTATTTAAATACGTAGGTATATATATAAATGTAAATTAATAAAAACTTATAACTTATCTTGAAATGATCAAGTTTTTCTTTTCTTGCTTTATTTAAAGACCAATATATACTTTTATACAAAAGTCGACAAACAGTATAAAATAGCCATTGAGTATAGAAAAAACAGAAATATTAAATTTAAAATAGAAAATATGTAAATGTAAGTTTACTATAATAATAATAATAATCTTTATTAGCTATTTTCTGCTATATATCATACAATTAACAAATATATATATTTGTTTTTAAATAATACATTCAATTTTGAAATACAAAGGATAGAGATAATTCTAAAATATGACATATAATAATAAACATACAAATATATAATACACAATACATGACAATAAGTAACTAGACACATATATATACACATACACAAACACACATTACACATACGAGACAAGCCCGAGAAGTGGATTACTGCAATTAAACAAATAATGGGACACACACACACACACATATACTATATATATATATATATTTTACAAATATATTTACAATAATACATATATAATACACAACATATACCTACATATCCACCCTTACAACAAGGAATATACAGTTTATAAATACTAATTGACGAGATGATTTTTTACTCTTGTTGTGACAAAAGTAATAGTCTCATCTCTCTTTTGAATGCAACTAGGGTCTTAAGTTTTTTTATATATTCGGGTATGTTATTGTATGCTCTTAAGCCCTTATAAAATACATTATTCATTGTACTTGCTTTATTGACTCTACTCAAGTAGAAATCACTTCTCTGTCTTGTCCCGTATGAATGTGTGGGATTCGTTTCATTTAATATGTCTATCAGATATTCAGGTGCTAATTGATTCTTAATTTTATAAATAAATACTATAACCTGCATTTCTATACCATTCTTAACACCAAGCCACTCCAATGTATCAAGCATTGATTTGACTTTTGTAAATTTATTGTACTATAATATAATCCTCATGGCTTTGTTCTGTAGTCTCTGTAAACGCTCGATATCCGCTTTACAGAACATATATAATATTGTAGGGCAGTACATGAAGTGGGGCAAGATAGTAGTTTTATATACTAGTGATGCCGTATAAGAGGAAAGACATTTAGCTATTCCGTCGAGTAGACCTACTTTTACAATGAGATTTAATCAATCATAACGATTCAAGATTAAGATAAAAAAACAAACAAACAAACTAAATGTTAAATTTGCTTTTGCTCAGCTATTCACAATTAGAATAGAAGAGCTTAAGAAAAGAGGTTTTTTGTTAGTTAATGCAATTATTTTTTATATAAAAAAGGAATGATGAATTAATTACTTTCTAATTGGATTATTTTGGAATATAATTTGAACCTGATAATAGAATCTGGTGGTGCCTGATGAAAATTCAATTGCAGGCCGCCCCTTTGATTGCTCCAATCGCTCGCTCTAGGCGCTTTTTCCTTTAGCTTAACATATATATATATAAACGAGAAGACGCATCATAATCTATTTTGTTCTTCTTATTTTAGTTTTATACTTGATAAAATATTAAATTCTTGTCACGTAATCCAGATAAAAAAATATCAACTAGGAGAAAAAGTTTAGATAATAATTTTTAGTAAAGTTTAAAAATAAAAATAAAAATAAATTAGAATAGTTGGAAAGAGTTTCACGAAGTGGGAGAAACGAGTGAGATAAGAAATAAAATATGAACATTAAACGGGGGATTTGATTAAGATATAAAAGAATACAAAGTTTTTCCCCAAAGTAATTCTTAATGTAATAGAATCCAAATAATAATTCATAAATTGGTTTGAATAATATAATAAATTAAATTAAAGTAAAAAAAATAGCTAAATGAATTAGGTATAAGAATAAGTCTACAGGACGAGAAAAAAATAAATTATATAAATTGAAGGAAAAAGTAAAAACTTTTTAAAAGCTCAATACCTACTCTTTGCACAAATTTTATTCCGCAATTTTCCTCAAGTAATAGTTTGAGCAATAAAGGTGAAACTTATAAATAATTAAATTTTATTAATTCAAACTTGTGAGCCAAATTTTAGTTGATTATCTACAACTGTTTGATTGCAACCCATATATCGTATAACAATCAGACTTTTTCTGATTTTCTAAATTTAGAACCGAAATATCTTAAGCTAAAAAACCTAAGATCTACGCTTTTTTTCGTTTTAGAAATAAAAATATTTAGGCTTCAGAACAATCTTACATGAGCTTCTTAAGTAATCATATGTGTATCGGTATACAGAAAAAAAATAAAGTTTTTGCGTGAATTCAATATTCAGCCAGATTTGCTCCTTCCGACAATCGCATAGAGGGATTTTATATAAGTAGTAAATTGGAAGTAAAAGTAGAACTTTTTCAAGACTCTGTACTCTGTTTGTAGTTTTGGTGAATAAATCATTTTAAATGTTAAATATAAAAGTCTGATATTCATTTCAATTTCTATATTTCTTTTTTCTTACCTAGCGTCAGAAAAGCCGTTCTTAGAATATTAGAAATTAATTTATAATAGGATGAAACATGTTTTGACTTGTATATGACATCCTTGACATCTTTCCAATGGAGGGAGAGAGATCATTCTATCCACGCCCTTTTTAGTAATTGTTCTCGATTAGATTCTAACAAAAGAATCGCTCCGTAGATAAAAAAATTAGATTTTCTCATTCTAAATTATTTATTCTGAATTTTGGGGAAATCCAAATTTATATCATTTCTACTATACCTATTTAATAAAAAGTATCGTTTTGATCCAAGTGCATATTGGAAATGGTCATTTCTAGAGAATCAAAAATTCAGAAATATATGGTATTAATAGACTGAAACAGGTCTGAACTTGTTTGGCCTCCTTACTGCTCTTAGCTGTAAGAAAAAGAACAGAGATGATTCTATTCTTGCCCTTTTTAGACATTTCTTCGATCCGATTCTCATTCAGTGAATAAGTATAAATATATAATAATATAAATATGAACAATTCGAAATAAATACAATTATTTTAAAAATATATTTTGAAATAGTTTATTCATTGTTTTCTTGTATAGAATGTTACCAAAATATTTCCAAAACGTATATTAAATATTTCAATATTTTGGGAGAAATTCTTCCTTTGTCAATAGAAATTTGAAAAAATAGTTGCTTTAAAATGGATTGGTAATTATAATGGTAGCAACTATAGGCAACTATATATTTTGATAGACTATGCTACATTGCTACATATTGTCTTGGAGATGAAATTACCTTGAATAAAAATAAAAATATAAATTTCTTTAAAATTTAATTAAAAAAAAATCGATTCAAAATGAAGATATGAGAGAGCCCCAAATTGGCTATTTTTAAGAGATTTTTTTGTAGCTGACAGGTTTTTGAAATGACCTAACTTAAAATTAAGGAAGTCTTCCATCAAATGTCCTGCTTTTTTCCATATCGCTGACAAATAAGTACAAACTTAATATCTCAAGTATTTTTGAAGATATAGGATATAAGTGATTTGCCTACTTCTTTTAAATTTTATATTAATATAATTTTAATAGAAAATTGTCCTTTTGGTATATATCTCAGCTCCAACATAAATTTTACACCAAAAGAGAAATTTCGAATTAATTTTTTGACTACTTTTATCGTCACTCCTATTGTTTATCTACTCTTATTAAACGAGCAAAAATTGTATATTTATTTGTATATATATTTGTATCTTGGTTATATTTTGAAAACGACTCTACCGATTTTGATGAAATACACAGGTTAAGGGGTTTTTGGGGTGACAATTCGATCTGTCACGGTCTCATCTTCGACAAAATTGTTTTTGATGGGTTTTTTCGTAATCAAATTAATTATTCTCAGGTAGACAACATCTTAAGGTTTTAAAAAAAGGTTACTCTTTTCCTTTTGTACCCAGGCAGACAATGGGTTGCCTTAATTCATTGTTCTAAAAGGCCTTGAAGAAGTATTGTGATTGTGGATTTTAACATATTTTGTTCTCCATAAAAGTTAGAAATATTAATAAACGTTTTATAATTGTTTTTAAAAAGAACTTTATTTATTTAATAGAATAAAAAATAATCAAGAATTTATTTAAAAATATATTTCTCATAAGCAGGTCTCAATTTTCTGAAAAAACAACACATTTTGATAGGTTTTATTTATTAACAATTGGATGAATAAAAATGAATCATATGGTTGAATCAAAACAGGTGCAGGAGGTGGGGGATCCGGGGTTAGGGCGAGGTTTCGGGGGCGGGGTCAAGCGGGGTGGGGGGGGGGTACAGTGGGCGAATACTATATACTAGTATATAGGTATTTTTTTTAATTTGAAAACGGCTCTCAAATAAAAATCGACCTTTTTATCAGAATTTTAAATTAAAAATAATATTAAAATAAAGGTTTTAACTGAAGGAAGATGTTACCAAGCATCGCTCGGTGCCTCCAGGTACTTAGTGTTTAATCAAGACAAGAAATATTGTATTCTGTAACTTCGCAGTATGAACATGTACAGTGTACATGGCTGAAAATTTATTCCTAAAATACCAGTCCATAAGCTTAACTAAATTATGAAATTCAACTTTTCTTTAGTCAACTGAAATTTAATATTTTTATTGCTTATACAGGGTGATTCACGGTCGATGTCAGGTTAGACGTTTATGGAAAACGGAAAGTGGTATTTTTCTGAAAATTTAGCACCTTACATTTTCTTACCTGTTCTATCGATCTAAAATATTTTCAGAATTGCGACGTTTCGCCTTCCATCGAAAAGTCGTAACAACTTTATTTTTTTAAATGAAACACCCGGTATATTAACACGTTTTTAGAACCCCCTTTTATCCTATACCTTTCACTATCGGTTTTCAAGATAAAAAATAATTTGTGTTAAATATGGTCCAAAACATTGCCCTAATTAAACTTAAATAAATTAGCGCTCTCAATTCATGAAATGTTAATATTTTGGTGGTTGTTTAGACACAACCCAAGTATTTAATTTACGCCGAAAAATCGACTCCATATTATACAGGACGTGCTAAGATTACTATTATTTCAATTATTAATAAAAGTGGGTCAAAAGTTCGTTTTTTCAAATGAGACCCCCATATATTACTCAATAAATTGAAAGACGAAGAAAAATGCTTTAAGATAATATATCATGTCCCTATACCTAAAACATCAAGTTTTCTTAATAAAGCCGCTTTTTCGTGAAAAATTACATTTTAATGAATTTAATTTTAACTAACCATAGCAATATCAAGCAATCAAGTTTATGACATTTTGTTCACTATTTATTAACTTATAAACAGTTTATTGACGATGTTCAAAAAAATCTCCCAAAATGATCGCAAATATTGATTATTCAAACGAAGTTCTTATAATACAAAATAAATAATTTCAAACGAAGTTCTTATGGTACAAAATAAATAATTTCATAAGAACTTCGTTTGAATAATCAATATTTGCAGTCAATTTGGGAGATTTTTTTGAACACCGTCAATAAACTCTTTATAAGTTACTTATAAATAGTCAACAAACTGTCATAAGCTTGATATTTCCATGGTTAGTTAACTCCGAAGGGAGATCCGCGATTGGAAGTAGGTGTACACCTCTTTGGGAGTATTTTGGGAGTACTTGGAAATATTTGGAATTACTTGGAAATATTTGGAAGTACTTGGAAATATTTGGAAGTACTTGGAAATATTTGGAAGTACTTGGAAATATTTGGAAGTACAAGTGGAAGTAGGTGTACAGCATATTAGGTCGCGGTTCACCCCTCGGTTAAAATTAAATTCGTTATAATGTAATTTTTTACGAAAAAGCGGCTTTGAACCATATTTAACACAAATTATTTTTTATCTCTAAAATCGATAGAGATAGGTATAGGACAATATTAACAAAAAAGTATTTTAATAAAAAGGCCGTTCTAAAAACGTGTTAATATACGGGGTGTTCCATTTAAAAAATAAAGTTGCTACGACTTTTCGATGGAAGCCGAAACGTCGCTATGCTGAAAATATTGTAGTTCTATAGAATAGGTAAGAAAATGTAAGGTGCTGAATTTTCAGAAAAATATTGGTCTCTGTTTTTCATAAACGTCTAACGTGCCATCGACCGTGAATCACCCTGTATATGGTAGTCTAAGTTAGAAGAAGCCAAATACCATATAAGCTTTTTTGCCACTCAATTACTGACTGTCGTTCAAGGTGTCTTTAATCTAAAGGAACCATTTTTGAATAGGTTTATTTCAAAATAGGTAATATTATAATGGATTTATCTCAAGGACTGTATGAAGTATCATCCGAAATTGAGATTGTATATTTTTTTATGATAATGATGAGAGAAGGAGTTACACGAAAAAGGTGCAACCCTAAAGGCCTGGGTTGGACCCTCCATCGTGAAAAGAAGAAGAAAGAATTTTATGGGTTTGTTGTTGGTATTTGTTATTAATACCAGGGAATTAGTTAATTAATTTCCAATCCACTAAATGGTTATTCCTATTGTTATAAATATAATATTATAGGTATATTATCGATTTGATTCTGATATTATGTAAATGTTTATATAAGAGGGGTGAAAGGAGAGAAAGAAATCCCCGCGTGGTTGCCTAACTCGCAGGCGATAAGAAAAATCTATTTTTGCTCTTAGTTTAAAAATACGGTAGAAATTAAAGTATTTGGTTAAAGAATAAGTCCCGAAAGCAAGAAGCCTATTGATTGGACTAGCCCCGCCCTTCGCGGAGGCTCCGCCCCTTGTCCCGCCCCCAAACCCTTGGCGCCATACTGGCGGCTCCACACTAAGGTCAGCCAAAGGTCACCTGAACCAGCCCTGACCTGACCTACAACCCTACAACCAGATGATGCCAGGCCGCTGACCTCAGCGTCAGCCAGCTCTTCATTCAGGGCTCTTCTTGTCGCGGGTGGAAATATTGACAGGGGAAGGGTTGCTGCGACGGGGGTTGTGTCTAGTTGATTTATTCATGGATAATCTTGCCATTTCCTAGGCATGCAAACGAAATTATTTAATATTCTATATCTAGTGTACAAGGGTGATCTCGATTTAGATTACAAACCAATTAGCCATCTATCTCGGGATTTGAATACAAAAAATGTGCGAGCAAATTTTACTTCCTACATAGAATCATATTATTTTTCTTTAAAAAGGAAAAAAAGATTGGACTGTCAGTCTATTTTAAAAATATTACACAATATATGTTCTTTGAGTCTGTTAATTATTATACAATATTGTTAAATGATATGCATATAGATATATAACCAGTAAGTGAAAGAAATATTTCAAAAGTTCCCTAAAAAGAATAAAATAAATTATTTAAAATATTTGCATTGAAAAATCCCAGAAAAGTTCAAGACAATTTTATTTTTGTCTATTTGATAATTCCTCTGAACATTTCAAATAGAAAAGAATCCAAATAGATATCTGACATAAGTCCATTGATTCAACTTCAAAAAATAACTATTTTATTATTTTAGTGTGCATCTAAGAAATAATTTTTTATTTTTTAATTATCGTTGAAATCTATTTTTTATGTTTTGCTTTAGTTTTTGGCATTTTCGAATAATACTTTTAAGTTAAGGTGAAAGAGAATACGCGTCACTTTACACACGTGTCTGAACATTCTACCAAGCTTTCAATGTCTCTCTCCTTGGAATTTCCGTTTCATCTCGACTTGAATTGTTACCGAGCGAAAAGAAGTCTCATTTCAAATCATCTCTTATAAAGAGAAACTTCCTCATTAGTAAGCAAATCGATAGATTCTTTAACTTTTTTAACGCTATTAATTCTATAATCCAAAATGTCTTCCCTGTTTCTCTAAGACCATTAATTCTTCAAGACTTTGAATATCCTAAATGAAAGAATTGTTCAGGAAATGAAGTGAAAGTAAGGGTGGTTGTGCACCCAAGTTTTGAACGCACCAAGATTTTAACATTGGAAAAAGAGAGAGACATACGAAAGACAGGAAGATAGTATCAATTTATAGCAGTTAACGGGGTCTATCACATTGGCGAATGAGTTGGATAGGAAGCTCTACAATTTGACTGGATAATATGGGTATTAGAATCTGAATTGTAGAAGGAATCTTTTGGAAGAATCTAATCTCTTGTTTTTTACTTGCATCCAGGGTGATAAGAGAATAGTTAATTGGCAAATATGGTTAATTTTAATCAATAACATTACTAATCATCATCAGTGAAGAGAATATCTAAGTAAAAAAATAAAAGAATATATATATATATAGATTTAGGGTTTCACAGGAATAAAATTACAACAGATTAAAAATAAAACTCAATATATTTCGGGCTATTCTACCTCATCTTCAGGAGATACATTGGACTAACTGGTTGAGATAGTACATACAAGCATTTAGTTCGAATGTGGGGTGGTGGAGGTGGAAGGGTTGGTGGAGGAACAGGGGAGGAGTATTCGAGAGAATGGCACACAGGTATGTATAGATTTGAATGGCATGTTTAGAAGAGAAGAGAAACAAGGGTGCTCTAAGATGAATTTAAAAAGAATTTTTTCAAATAAGCACGGTCAAAATAATTCTCGTTGACGTATCAATTATTCTTTGATATATTAATGAGAAAAATTATAAAAATTTATTTAATATCATTATTTCAAGTTAGAAATATATAAGTTCAGATATTATTTTCACTCAATATTTGACAAAATTCCCTACATTTGATTCGCGATTGAATCAAATGTAGAAAACATTCGATTAATTAATGGCAAGCATCTAACATACAAGCTAATAGATCAAGCGCTCTGGACTGGGAGATTAAATATATAACATCTGAGATTTCAAATTCACTTGGTGATCCATCCGAATATCTAGCGGGCTATACGCGAAATGACGTTGGATTGTAGCTAAGTGGATCACATCTTTTCTCTCTTGGTCCAGACTTAAGACTCCGCAGACTCCAATAGCGTAATCCGCAGTAGTCTCTCGATAAATATCTTTTTCAAATAAGCGCGGTCAAAATAATTCTCGTTGACGTATCAATTATTCTTTGATATATTGTGCTGGCTGGAAAATTTAGTAATGTTCACTTTGCCCTTTGAAGGCAAAAATAAATAAATAATAAAATGTTTGTTGTTTAAAATATTATAATTATTCAAACCGGGTCTTGTATATATGTATAACAAGGTGGTTAACAAGCTTGGGTTTTATTAATTAAATGCAGTTATATAATTTAAAATTGAACAACAAATAATTATTTTATTAATACAGTATTTTGTACTTGAATAAGGCAATCGGCCATTTCTATAAATAAATAAACTTAAATATTTGATGATATTTAAGATATAAGATATATATATATATATATATATAAATTATTGTTGAATTCTTTTCAACAATAACAACAACACTCAAACACACGATAAACAACAAAACGAAAACCGAACAACAAAAGCAAGTCTCCTCTGACACCTTGCCACCTCGACACCCATATCATTCTCTTTCCACGAGTACATTAGTCATCGAATCCAACCTCTAGCTTCCACGTCATCGAGTAGTGAGCTCCGTCTAGACACCATACTCCCAAGGCGAACCCGCGCAGATTTATTTTGGTTACAATATTAATGATAAAAATTATAAAAATTTATAAAAATTAATAAAGGAGTACTCAGAATTTGATACAGAAGTTTTAAAGGGAATATTTAAGGCTTTGTTTTTGAATAGATTCAATAAAGAAAGCAATCTTTAACAAAAAAACAATTTTGAATAACCAAGAATATATCAAAAGCTCCACTATATTAGATTTATTATTTAAATAGTTTCAATTCCCATATAATCCCTCTCTCTAATTGTTTACCTTTTTCAGCTTCCAGCCCAAAATCTATTCAAAAACAAAGCCTTAAATTATCCCTTTAAAATCTCTATATCAAATTCTGAGTCCTCCTTTATTATATTCATCTTAGAGCACCCTTGTTTCTCTTCTCTTTCAAACATGCCATTCAAATATACATACCTGTGTGCCATTCTCTCGAATACTCTTCCACTGTTCCTCCACCAACCCTTCGACCCCCACCACCCCACATTTGACCTAAATACTTGTATATACTATCTCAACCAGTTAGTCTAATGCAACTCCTGAAGATGGGTGAAAAGCCCGAAATATATTGAATTTTATTTTTAAACTGTTGTCATTTTAATCTTGTGAAACCCCACATCTATACATATATATATTCTTTTATTTACTATGTTTCACTTACAACCAACACCGCTTTCCCTAGAAGTAATAGAATATCTAAGATTTATGTCACTGATAATTATTCCTTTATGCGAATTTTTGGCATCCTATCTAATTTTTTTTTATTATTTCTCGAAATTTTTTCTCATACATTTCATAATTAAAAAACTCTGAATAGTAATATATGATTAACAAGTAATTAATATGAATGAACATAATCTCCAAATATCAATTCACGTATCACCGTACTATAGTTCAATATTAATAAATAATAAATATATCGCAATAAAAAAGTAACTAATCCATAGAATAATCCTTCTTAAAGTCATATTAAATTCGAAATATTAAATTTTAAATTGGAATTAATCAATTACTAAATAGAAATAATTAACTTCAATATGGTAATAATTAAATTCACAATGGTCGTAATTAAACTCAAATTCATAAAAGATTTAATAATAAGTGTCACAACTATTTCCAATTTAAAATTTGTAAACTCTTTTTATTGGTTTTTTTTTTATTTATCATCTTATTCTCGATTCCGAACTTTATTGATTATTCTGGAGAGTACATATCTCTATCATATTAATTTTCCTGGAATAATTATTCACAGGGTTGATTTCCCGTTTCCTTTCCTGAAATTGGTGAGGCATCTTGAATTTATGAGATAGATGAAAATTTCTATTTCTGTAACAGTATCCAATACAGAATGAACGCGATTGGAAATCGATCGCTCTCTCCAGTACTCTACTTATTGAAAATCATTATTCGTTGATTACTTGTTCCTATTTTTAAAGTAGAAAAATATATGACTTATAATATTATTTATTTTAAAATTTTAATATTATAACATTAATCATTAATAAGAGTATTAAAGTAACTTCACTTGACAGTCTTCTGTTAGCTTATCCCAGTCAGAATGATTATAGAGATTTCAGCGCCGCGCTGTGTATTGGCAGGGTATGCATTCTAATGGAACGCTCAGCCATGCGGGTTGCATCTGCAGGCGATGAACACAAAAATCAGATTTTTTGAAATTAATATACATCTTAAATAATTTTATTATTAATATTACATGATTAAATTCATTATTTTTAATTGGATGAAAAATTGAAAAAAATTTCAAGACTCGGTACGCTCTGCTTACATTTTGTAGATGGTCAGAAGAGGAGGATATGAGCTATCACAACCAACAAGGGTGAGAACGGTCCTACTTATAAAATAAAATACGAAATTTATATAATTATCTTGACATAATTTAAATTTCTTAATTTTAATATGCAGATAATTACTTGTATTAACGTACCTATTAGTGGTTTTTAAAATAAATAAATTGAAAAAAAAACGTATGTTTGTTTATCCTTTTATAAAAACACATCGCTTTAAAATTTAACTAAAAGCATTAAAAAAAAGATATTTTATACATTTGAGCTCAAAATTTAACCATCTTGCTCCATTGAAAATACAAACATTTTGATACCAGAAATCCTAGTAGCACAATGTTTCAAACTATAAAGTAACTATATAGTGCCTATATAGATTCTCGAAAACTATATAGACACTATAATGTTACTATATAGTTTGAAACATTGTGCTACTAGGGATAACTTTCTAAGACATTACGATATCCAAAGTACTAGAAATTCAAACTTATTATTGAAAATTATTTTTTCCCCGTTTCAGGCATTTTTAAGCAAAATAAAAAAGAAATCTATTTGATTGGGTCGCTTTAGTTATACGAGTATGAGAAAAAACAAACGAATGGCAATGGAAATTTCAAAAATTCAAAAATATAAAATATTTTTTAAATTTCAAATTCATTAAAAAGTGGAAAATAAAAAAGAAATTTTTCGGCCTCTAAAGAAAAATTAAATTTTCTACATGAAGAGAAATTAATCTACCTATATTTAAATGATATAATTTAAAAGAATTCAGGCAGCCAGAATAAAGAAACATATATTTGAAGTCGACATTTCGATTTATTTTGAGCTGAATACATAAAATAATATATTCTGAAGATTTTCAGTCACACAGTAAAATGCAATTGATTCAGATTGTTAAATCATGGGGTTGTTCCAACTTTGTTCAGTATTTTGAAGAACATTTTTTTCATGTATTTTTTGTATTATATTCTTGCAAATAGCCACATAGCTTTATATTACAATAATATGATTAAAAATTGATTTTTAATTTGAAGACCTGCTATTTGACGCACCCCGGTAATTCATCTGGCTGGCAATGTCATTTTCAATCAAGCTATTTTTTTGTTCAAATCATGTTTTTATCCCATTAGTAATGCTTGTGATTTGTACACACGGGCAGCCAGCCAGCTGGAGGACAAAATACGCTTGCTGGTTTGTCAATGAATGGAGCTTGGGTATGGGGGACCTGAATATTTGATGGCGGCGGCGGAAATCAATAGACGGTCCCCTCCGCTATTTTTAGTCGACCTGCCCCCGACTTCATCCCCTTCAGGTGACGCTAGCTCAACTAGCGACCTGTCCGGGAACTAACCAGAGCCGGGTTGCAACTCATTTGAATCGATCGCGAGAAACCCAACAGACGGGCTTTCCCCCGAAACACTTATGGGTGGCGCAAAAAACTTTAGATCCATAAGGTACTTGAAAATAATCAATTGTCTTCGGGAAATTATTAAATATGCTCGGAAGCTTTAAATGATCACAATTAAAGTATTCACACAAGTTTTAGTACCTCAATAGATTTAAATGGACTACTTCCAACAAATAATATTTATTGGAAATATTTTTCCTTATAATATTGTTTCGAAACCGATGTTTCGGAGGATCTTCTCTCCTTCCTCAGGGTTCAAAAGGGTCAACGAAGGAAACACAAGTACTCCTTTTGTATCCTCTTTTAGTGTTAGTTGGTATGAAGAGAATACTTTAAGACACGGGTGATCAACCGGCCGATCGCGATCGACTGTCGATCGCGGGACCGTTTTTGTCTATCACCAACCGTTTATTGACATTTATTTAATTCAATTTTTGAATGTAACTTTTTAGGTACTTCGTAAATTATCAATACACACATTTACTTTGTTAGCAATTTATTTGTAGCTCGCGTATTACAAAAGTTTGAGCACCACTTGTTTAAGACTTCCCATCATCCATAGAACTGAGTTATATATTTATCAGTCCGTCTCCAAAAATAAATACTTCTAACGTATTAAACTGAATTATTCAAAGTAACTAGGTACACATCTAAAGTCCGAGAAGTATACAACATTTTTTTAATAAATTCACTTGAATTTTTTTTTTTTGCTTATCGTTTTTAGAAAATCTCAAAAGTGGGAAATATTTTCAAGTTGCTGTCTGCCTAGTTTCAAGTATCCATAGTAACACAAGAACGAAAACTATTTGTAGGAAATCTTTATTTTCAAGACGATTTATAGTATTATCGAGAGTTTCAAGAAATATATTTACCCCAACTTTGTATAATTAAAAGGAAGGAAATTTCCCTCCTTAAGTTTTCCCTGTTACTTAACGTTATTACTGATAGTATTCTTAAAAGACTTTTATTTATTTTGAATTGTTATATTTATTAATGGTTTTATTTAATAAATATGCGGGCCAGCAATTCTTCCATTTGCTGAAAATATCTATAAGAAGCACTGATAGAATAAACTACGTTGTCTTCCCTTAAAGCTAAGCATCAGCAAGTTATGTTTCAGTGTATTAAACTAATTGTAAAAAACTCACATGCTTAAAACATTAATTTACTATTAATTTTATTCTAGTAAAGGTCAAGTGTAATTTTCACCAAAACACTACTCGATATAACTAATAATATATAGAAATGGTATTCAATAAACAATAATTAAATATCAATTCAATTTTAAAATTTACCAATCAATTCTGGTTCATCAAAATTTACCATCAATTCTGGTTCATAAAAGTTACACTTTTCTAGTGTAACAGCTTTTCGCATTAATATCATTAAAAAAATAATTAAAAATTAAATATCTGTCTCTGACAAAGCTTTAAATAATTTATATTATATTTATTTAACATCATTTCAATTCCTTTCACTAACAGATATGATTTGAAAATAATTATATTTAGATATTGAAAAAATAAAAAAATATATATTAATTATTAATATTCATAATTCGAATTCCCTTTAATAACAGATATAATATGAAAATAATTATAATTATATTATTAAAAAATAATAAATAAATCAAAATATATATTATTCACATATCCCAATCAGACGACAAGACAAAACGCTTTTTCAATTTCGTACATCCACCCTATATGACCTTATGAAAATGACTATGTGAAATTGATAGTGCCTAAAAAGAGAAAGGAGGGGGGGGGGGTCATAAATATTTTCAAACAAAAATCGTAGAAAGGTCATATTTCTAATAAAATAGACTCATAAATAAAAGGATATATTATTAATTGCTAATGGGTTTAAAATTAAGAGGATGAATTTCTTGAATAATTATAAATTATTTTAATACAATACAAAAGAGGACCCAGGTGTATGGCCATGTAAAGCCATGTTGATGGCCCCATCAGTTTATTTAATATATCATGGTTTGTTCTTTTTAGATAAAATCAAAACTTCCCCTTCTAAAGCCTCATTTGCCTAAATTAAGCGATTTTTAAACATTCAATAGCCCTTAACGAATAAATTATATACTAACCGACCAAACGCATTTGCCAATTCCTTTATTCCCATTACTTCTAAAGACATGATCTTTCTTCGCGGCTCTTTCCGGCGATATATAACACATGGGCTGAAAAGTCCCGGGCCTAACACATACATTGCGCCAGCTTTTTTGAATTCACCTCTTTTTAGTTAGTACCAACCTTCAAAAGACAGCTGTCAAAATTCCATGATATTCTATTCATTAGTTTGTGAGTTATTGGGCTAAGAGTGACCCTTTTCAGAGCAATGGATCAAAAACAATTTCGTGTTTTAATTTTACACTGCTTCTTGATGGGTAAAAATACCGTTCAAGCGAAGCAATGGCTAGAAAAAAAGTGTTATGGGAACTCCTCTCCATCAGAAACAACAATAAAACCTTGGTTTGCTGACTTCAAACGTGGTCGTAGGGACATCGATGATGCAGAACGCAGTGGACGTCCAAATGAGGCGTTAACACCAGGAAACATCACTTTATATTACATGAGCATTTGAGAATAAGAAAGCTCTGTTCAAAGTGGGTGCCGCGCTTGCTCACTTTTGACCAAATACAACAACATGTTGATGATTCTGAGCAGTGTTTGGACATGTTTAAACGTAACAAACCGGAAATTTGCGTTGATATGTGACAATAGATGAAACATGGATCCAGCACTTCACTCCGGAATGGTAACCTTCAGTTTGTTTGGTACAACATATTTTTACATTAATACCATATAAAAAAGAGCTCTCCTTTCTCCAAATGATAATAATTTATTTCTAATCTTGTAATTACAAAGTGTGTTTTTCTATTTAACAAACTTAAGAAAAATACAACCCTAGCAACCCTAGTAGCACAATGTTTCAAACTATATAGTAGCACTATATAACACCACCAACTCCAACCTAATTTAATTTTAACAATGTTTCACTATAAACCAACACCGCGTTCCCTAAATTTTATTATATAGTAGCTATATAGTGCATATATAGATTCTCAAAATCTATATTTCGGACAATATAGTTACTATATAGTTTGAAACATTGTGCTATTAGGGAAGCTATTGACACCTACTATTGTATCTTTAGGTGTTTGAGGTTTTTATTATATACCAAGATTGATATATTATATTATAATAAAAATCATTCTCAACACCTCGGATTCAGTAGTTAACAATCACCAGTGTTTTTTTAGAATTATGAACTCTACTATTCGAAATTTGAATTTTCGAAAGATAAACCCTTCTCTTATTCCTTTATCATGCATGCTTTCATCCGGCATGAATTCTTTCCTCAGTCTGCATTCGGTTATTTTCCATATTCCAAATAACCCAGTCTGTTTTCATTTATGCAAATTTCTTCAGGGTTCTCTATTTAAGATTTCCATTACTACATATAATTCCGTTTCTATATCTTAAATGCTAATGCAAATAACATTTAAAATACCTCTATAAATTTGGTGGATGGTGAATAACATGGATCTTGAAGCATATGAAATGCATAAGTCGTTTAAGATATATAAACGCCAAATTAGAGATTAAAGAAATTAATAATAATCTATCACAATATGAATAATTCATATTCATTATTTTATTAAATAGAATAAAATTAATCATAGTAATTATTTATCTCCATGATCTGTGGTTCTCTCAGTTGTTTGATATCAAGAAAGTCATCAAAGATTATTCTTCTTTAATAATTGACATTTTGTGATAATGTATCTGTGTGGATTTCAGGTCTGATCTTTCTTAAAATGTACAGGTTACCTTTGAAACAAAATCTGCTAACCATATTTATCAACAAGATCCACCATTCAGCCGTCTGCGATCTTTCTCTTTATATAAATACTTTCATGGCGTTTGTTATAATGGGATAAATCAATAATCTCCCTAAAACCACATTTACAAATACACTATTTCCAAACATTTAACACCCCTTTGCGACTAAATTAGATACTAACCTAAAAAACGCATTTGCCAACTCGTTTGTCCCTAAGACTTCTTTGAAACTAAAACTTCTCTTCTCGCATTCATCTTTCCGAAGACATATAATATAAACTTCAGTCTTTTAAGACCCGAATTCACAGTGTCCCTCAAATCCGTTCCTGAAATTTATTTTCCTTTTTTGCGCAATGTAAGGATCCACCCCGCCAAAAGAGGCTGTACTTTTTTAGTTCAAAATTTTCTTGCATTACTATCATTATAAAAAGCAACCATTGCAAATTTTGAAAAAATGGTTGTGTTTTGTGACACCTCCAAAAAAAGCTCATTCTAGTTCTAGCTATTGTAGATATTTACTTGGTCTATCATTCCGAATAACTGCTCGAAGTAGGGTAGGCATTTCCTAAGCAAATCTGGTAATATGGTTGCATATATTCAAGGAGATGCTATAGATTGATTTTCTCAAAAAATAATAAAATGAGTATTAATCATAATACAATCATTGATGTGTACATAAATGAACTTGAGAAAGGAGTGATTTACTTGAAGCTCATATTTGCATAAATTAATGTAAATAAATGTTAAGTTTCTAAATAAAGATTTTGTTCAAAAAAAATAAATATTGATAATTCTATAGTTTTTTGTTCTCCAAATTAAGAACAAGTCATTTTTAAATTAAGAATCCTATAATACACAATTCTTTGGTGAGTTATTCATTATCCAAAATTTTATATTAATAAAAGATAGGCCATTATGATTACGTTCAGCTATCTCAAATCTTTGGGAGAGCGTTAAAAGTTTTGAAATTATTTTTTCTCCAATTTTCATTTAAAAATATAATTATGCTATAAAAAAAATAAAAATAAAAATAAAAAAGTAAAGTAAAATGGTAGACTTTTAGAGAATGAATAAGTTTAATTTGTGAGTGATGATAAGTGCATAAAGTTTTATACAAGCTTTGAAGCCCAAACGAATCTGTTCAAGCCATGTCTGAGAAAAAATTTATATCAATTATTTTTTCTTTTTTTTCTTTATGAGATCTATGGTAAAAAGAGGTACAGTGAATATGAATATGAAGGAGCAGCTATAGTTCTTAAAGCCTTTTCATTACCAAAAACAAGTGAGTGTGCAAGGGACCACCACGGGGTTTTAGGAAACGCTTGATACACACAGAGAAGCTTTTGAGTGAATTATTGATTTCATTATTATGCTGTGACAGTATCTATATATGATGGAAGAATCATAAAGACGCTGTTTCAGTATTCTAGCAAGTCACTTAAAGCCTCCTCTTGAGAGGTGCGAGCCATATTCTAGGCAGAGGCTCTTGTAAAGAGTGAGAAGCAGAAAAAAAATTCACAAGGGAAGAATTACTATTTACTTTATTTATTTTAAGTTATTATATATTTTTAATTATTTATTTATCTATGATAGATTTAGGTCCAAAGCACATTCAATATAATCGACTTAACCACCAAAGTTTCTACATCAAGATAAAATGTGTATTTATTCTCATATGCTAGACGTTAGAGAGTGATGCCATTAGGATCAGGTGTCTCAGAGAGAAAAAGAGAATTTTTTTGATAATGCTTAAATACAATCCATCAAAAGAAAATCCTTTGGAAATGAAATATGTTTGGGCGAATTAAGAGTGACAGCTGATTACTGCTGATAGGCGGAAAAAGATGATAACGTACTAAAATAGAAGGTGAAATAAAAGATAGAATGTGAATTCCATGTTTGCATGATTTAGAGATTTTTCGTTTAAAAAGTAGAAGACAACAATATTTCAGCCAAAAAAAATGCGAGAAATAATAGAACGCGTTAAATAAATTCTCTATAATTATAATCCTCAATATATCTAATATAACAGTAGAAAATTGGAAGAAAAATGATGAATGGATAGCTAGAAAATTCAATCAATTTTATTTTTAAAAAAATTGTACTGCATGTAATTTCTAGCTAGGAGTAACATCAAACTACATACCAGAAGAGAGGACCGACTCAAATAAATAAAAAAAATTGTCAATCACTCTCATAGTTATTTTATTTTTTGTTTTGTTTTGAACAATGTTCACGAAAAAAAATTACTGATTCACATGGTGTAGAATAAATAAAAAACATTGATACGAGCCAAATTGGCAAAGAAAATATCTATGAAGCTCAAATACTAAATATTAATACGTAAAATATGATCGTTTTGCCAAGTATGAGTAAATAGAAATGTCTTGCGAAATGTAAAGAAACCAATAGATGGAAATTCACAGAACCTTTAAACTATTTAAGCTTTAATTTAGTAATGAGATTAGAGGAAAAATGGCAAGTTTTCATGACAACCATGTGTACACTGTCATCAAAATTTAGAGATTTAGCCATTTTGGGCGAGCAATTTGAGCTAGAAACCTGACCACACCTTCTTGGTGTAACTCCTTCTCGAATCACTATCATTTAAAAAAGAGACACTAATAAAATCCTGTTTTAATTTTTAAACGGATCACTGCTCGGCAAAAATTAAACAAAAATTTGTAACCATAAGCCCAACAATGGATTCCAGTACGCTGGTTATCATTCAATTTCCCGATTTGTTACAACATGTCAGAGTTTCGAGATATTGTAAACAAAATAAATTTTGCGCTGTTTTTTGTTCCGGGAGCCTAGTGTCTTAAAAGAGAATTAGAGTCGAAAGGAAATGACTAATGAACATGAGGAAGAGAGAATTATGATATGTGTCGAGGTGGCAAGAAGTGAAGTGAAGGGTCTGTTTTCGTTTCGTTTATTTTATCGTTATCGTCTATTGTGGGGTTAATATTATTATTTATCGATTATCGTTAACCGCATTGTAAAACATATACACAAGACCGGATTCAATAATTATACAATATTTTAAACAACAAACATTTGTATTGATTTATTTGTGCACCGATTTTTCCAACCAGTACAATGGCGCCCGAACAGGGACGCTATTTTTGTTTACTTTTCGTATCTAAATTTATCATTTGTGATTAATGAACATGTTGTTAATACTGGTTAAAAGGAGAGGACAATATGCCTACCGTGCGATCCGTGGAAAAATTAGTGGCCGAACGAGAAGATTTATTCGACTATGTTCGGTCCCTTTACGATAAATGCACACGTCTGAGCCCTTCTAATGCAGAAGATTTCCAGACTATTCTAGAGAAGTTACCAGGGTTGGAAACTCAAGAGGAGGTGCAGAGGGGCATTCGCTTGTTTAATTGCCGTACTTCCGATCCCAAAGAAAAAATTGAGATCCCGAGAACGTGGATAGCTTTCACCGATATCATCGACAGCATACAAAACAAGTATCGAGCGTTGGTAAAACGTGGAGGAGAGCCACACACAGGAGTTCTTCCCTATCCCATCGCTAGTACCGATTCCACCATAACTTTATCTAATACCGTCTCGTCCTCTACCGTATCGCCAGGTCCCATTCCTTATAATTATATCGTCCCGTGCTCCACT
This sequence comes from Forficula auricularia, assembly GCA_024734495.1. NCBI lineage: Eukaryota > Metazoa > Arthropoda > Insecta > Dermaptera > Forficulidae > Forficula > Forficula auricularia. Next base: position 26,482,286 of record JALMQS010000128.1, read on the forward strand.
CCGCATACAGTGGCTACCGTTCCGTGCCATACAGTTTCATCTTCTATCGTATCTACAGGTCCCATTCCTTATCATCATATCGTCCCGTGCTCCCCCATTCTTACATTGACTACCGTTCCATCTTCTACCGATTCACAGTCCTCTACCGCATCTCCAGACCTCACTTTGCCTTTAGACTCTACCGTTCCGTCCCATACCGATTTCTCGTCTCCTAACGTATCTTCAGATCCCTCTCGTTCTTCATTTTCTACCATACAGTCCCTTACCGCCCCTCATTCTCGTACCGTCCCGGACCCCACTTTGCCTCTCGACGCCTCTTTTCTGTCCCGTATCGATCTCCAGTGCACTACTGTATCTTCAGACCCCTCTCGTTCTTCATTGTCCACCATACCGTCCATTACCGTCCCTCATTCTCGTACCGTCCCGGACCCCACTTCGCATTCAGACCCTAGTGCCCCGTCACGTATCGTTCCTCATTCTCGTATCGTTCCTCATTGTCGTATCGTTCCTCATTGCCGTACCGTTCCTCATTCCAGTATCGTTCCTCATTACCGCATTGTTCCTCGTTCTCGTATCGTTCCTCATTCTCGTATCGTTCCTTATTCTCGTATCGTTCCTCATTCTCGTATCGTTCCTCATTCTCGTATCGTTCCTAATTCTCGTATCGTTCCTAATTTTCGTACTATCCCGGTCCCTACTTTGCTTTCACTTACAACCATCACATCTCGTATCGTTCCTCAGTCCCGTGCTATCTTAGACCCCACTCTGCCCTCAGAAGTTATCGTCATGTTCCATATTGGTCCTCAGTCCCGTGACGTCTCGTCAGATAAATCTCATTTTTGTAACCTGGATCTTCCGTATATTGCCGTCAGAATTGGCAACCTGTCACTCTTATTACCTTTTGATCCTGGTATATACTTGTATAAACTATCGGAAGAATGAATGCTCGAGAAGATGAAGACTCCTTTCTAACATTTCGGAACCAACCCTTCCGAATGGACTTCAAGAGCAAAAAAAGTTGCCTGAGCTTTACCATACTGCTGAAGAAAATCACTTCAGTGTTAGTTTTGCCCAAAGTTCGGGGAAGCATGTCATGTACCGTCAGTTTCTGCTGGGGTCGCTTGCTTCCTATGGGACTTCCAGAACTGAAGCCATATGCCGAAGGCAGTGACGACCCAGAACCTTCCCGAGCTCCTGGAACTTCCCCGCTGGAGGGGGATATGTAACCAAATCAAATTTGGCGCTGTTTTGTTCCGGGAGCCTATTGTCTTAAAAGAGAATTAGAGTCGAGGAGGACTGATTCGATGACGTGAAAGCTAGAGGTTGGATTCGATGAGTACACGTGGAGGCTAGGGAGAATATCATATGTGGCGAGATAGCCAAGTTGACAAGAGGGTGAAGTGAAATGAAGAGTTTTTATACTCTGTTTCGTTAATTTATCGTGAACCGTTTACCGTTTATTGTTAATATTTATCGATTATCGTTCCGTGTGATTAAGTGTCATTGTTGTTGAGAAGTACTCAACAATAAAATTTATATATATAGTATATAACTTATATATTAAATATCAATAAATATTTTATTTTATTTATTTAGAGAAATGGCCCATTGCCTAATTCAATTACAAAATACTGTATCAATAATATCATTATTTGTTGTTTGATTTTAAATTATATAACTGCATTTAATTAATAAAACCCAAGCTTGTTTAACCACATTGTAAAACACATATACAAGACCCGGTTTAAATAATTATACAATATTTTAAACAACAAACATTATTTATTTACTTGTGCTTTCTAGAGCAAAGTGATAATTGGTGAATTTTCCAGCCAGTATAATATTATCGGTCAAAACGACGAAAAAGGCCATTTTGACCTAATGTTGAGCCCCATTAGATATTAAACAACAATATTGGAAATCAAAATATTTTGTTGACGTAATAGAAAACAGTTTCCTCTTTAATTTACAAATTACCACTTGTTTTAGCTCAATTAGAATTCGAGTTATAATTAAAAAACTAAAACTATGTGATTATAAAGGCTAATAAACATAGATAAAAAAATTATGGTTTTAGTTTTTTAGTTTTAACTCGAGTTCTAATTGAACTAAAAGCAAGTGGTGATTTGAAAATCAAAGAGGAAGCTGTTTTCTATTAAGTCAACAAAATATTTTGATTTCAAATATTACTGTTTCATATCTAATGGGACTCGAAAATAGGTCAAAATGGTCTTTTTCCTCGTTTTGATCGATAATATCTCGAAACTCTAACCTGTTGAAAAAAATCGGGAAATTGCATGAAAATCGGAGTACTGTCTACTGGAATCCATTGTTAGGTTTACAGCTACAAATTTTTGTCGACCAGTGAAATCAAAGGGCAAAATGATGTTTAACGCTCTAAATAAGTTGTCTATTAAAATGTAATTTTTTCATATAATTCAGAGGACCCGAGGACAATACCATCTAATAAATAATTAAACGATTAAAATTAACATAAATAGATAAAAATGTTTTACATGGATCACGATTTTGAAAAAATTGACTAAATAAATTAATTAATTAAAAGATGAACGGGTACGAGACTCCAATTACATTCTCCTAATTGATTTCTGGCTTAGTTTCTATCAAGCATTCAGAAATTACGCAACTGGCACTTTATCCGTATTCAGCGGCTATCAAGGTGCATCAATAACCTCAAGTGAAATCCGAAGAAGAATCCGCCGTCACGGCATGAATCCTCGGTTAGCTCCGATCCTCTCCTTTCTCCTCACGTTTTGCTCATCTCCATCGGAAGATCTTGCCCGGAAATGACCGTCCCCTTTAGCCATTCAAGGCAGGCGATATCCCATCCGCTTTGCAAATTCAAACCACTCTACTGGAGCATATCGTCAGATGTGGATTAGAATTTTATATAATATCCGATACAATTTAATATCAATCGATCCTATTGATTTTATAAAAGCTAATCAAAGAATGTGTCATCTGCTTGATGTTAAAAAATGTATACTTATTATATTATGTTTGAGCGACGACGCCGACGTGATTTTTTTAATTTTAAAATCCACTAATAGTTCATGAGAAATAAAATTTATTAACACTGATGAAGGAACGATGGCTGTCCAAAAATTGATAAATTAGAAAAGAGGAATCCGGCCACTAAAGGAAGCCTCTGTCGAATATTTTTTTTCTTATTTTTTATTTAGATTTATTAATACAATTTTACTTACAATAATTTTTGGTAAAGATAAAAGTAAATAAATATTATATGCAATATTCATTTACTATGAGTTGAGATTTCTAGGTCACTTGTTTCACATTAAAATTAAAAAATAAAAGATGTTTTTTTTTTAATTTTAATGTGAAACAAGGGACCTAGAAATCTTAACTCATAGTAAATGAATATTGCATATAATATTTATTTACTTTTATCTTTATTAAAGATGTTTCACCTTTCACCAACACCACAATCTCTATTAATTATTAATAATTTTTTGTTCAAATTTACAATAAATGCCCGAATGGGGCTTCGTTACTTTCTTTTAATACATTGAAAGCTAATTTTTTGATTGCATTTAATGATTCTATACTTATGGTTAAATTCAACTATTTGTTTCAATTTTCCTCTTCCTCATCTTCATCGATCGATGTAGCTCTTGATCCCCTTCAAGTCGAATATATCTTTCGCCTCTGTCGAATAAAAACTCCCAATCGTAGATAACAGTTTCGGCTTTAATTATATAATGCCATTTTCAGTTTTAATCAGTTGTAATGAGCATAAAATGTATGAATATCAAAACAAAACAAAATTGTTATGTATTTTTAAAGACGGAATTAGAAATAATATATAGAATCTGTAATCAGTCTTGGTATGCTCACTACTTAATATGGCGCAGCCTCAAAACCGAATAAAAAACAATTTTCTACAATTGGGAGTTTTTATTTGACAGTGGCTTTCTTTACTGGCTGAATTCCTCTCTTTCCTAATTTATAAAATTTATTAAAATTAGGAAATTAAAATTATTATTTTAAAATCCACTACCAGTCCGACAGGTACTTTATAAATAAAGCTAGCTATTCAACTAGCCTGGAACTCAATTTTCCTTTTTCTAATCCCAAAGTTTTAGATAAAGTGCAGGTTCTAGAAAAAATATTAATTTTAGAAATGATCGAAATTTTAAACAAAAACTATATAACGAAACTCAATTCAAGAATTTAAAAAATATTAGTCTAAGTTCAATTTAATTCTTCTCCTACAATGACTTGGGCGATCATGTTGATACCAGAAAATATAATCTTGATTAGTAGGTATAATTTCTAATAACTGTCTAATCTTTGACTTTTTAGCTAATATATCACTTGATGGAGCTTTCAATTCTTAAAATCTGTTGTATTTACACTTTAAGATTTTATCGCCATCAATGAAATTTTACCATTGTATTTTCTAGTGTATAAAAAAATATTTTTGACACTGAAAACGTAACCCAGTTAGGATTATTGGTTTTTCTCCAATTTGAAGTGGAAGGTTTTATTTTTATTTCTAATTTGAATGCTAATGGTTGATGAGTTTTGACATATCGAGTATTTTTCATAATATAGATTATTGATTTAGTTTGACTAGCAGAAAGGCGATGTTGAAATCTAAAAAAAATAAACAATGGATACGTTTTTATTTCTAAATTTTCAGATTATAAGTTTGTTTCCTTAAAAATCCCTCTCATTATACAAAGATATGATTTTATTTTAATATGAATAGGAAGCCGTGAGATAATAATATTTTTCGATATTTATTTATTCACTAGCTCATCATTAATCTCCTTTTCGGTATGGTTAGGAAGCTGAATTTTGGCACAATTTTTCCTTAGTTTTACTTGAAGAAACTAAGCTTTTCCGGTTTTGATTAATTTCTTTTAAGGAGAAAAAAATCGTCTGAAATTCTGTAGCTGACAATAATCAAATATTGTTGACTATGAAGTACCATGTGCACAGAAGTATTTAAAAGAGTCTTTAAATATTTCGGGGAAGATCGATATGAGGCGCTGTTTTAGAAAAATTAAAAATAAAACATTAGAAAATCATACAAAGCAAATAGATATTTATTATTTAAGTGAAAGCAGACCCTTAATTTACAAGGGTGTGATAATTCCATGAGAACACAACATAAGGGGAAGTTTCTAAAAATTAAAATTATTTATTACTCGATACGATCGCTAACGCTGGGCAGATGGAATGGTGAACTTATTTAAAATTCTATCTGCAGAACTAAGAGTGTGTGTTGAGATTTGGCATTCATTTTAGGCATAACCCTTTTCCTCATTATTTTCTAAAATATAATTTTCTTAATGAATGTGTAAGAAAATAATGTGATATATAAAAAAGTTATATATAATTCATAGGGGTAGATATTAAGGGTTGTTTAAATTTTCTAGGCTGTTCATGGGCATCACTGTTGCCTCGGGAATTTCTCAACACCAAATGAAGCGAGAAATACGAATGGAAAGAATCCCATTACTCGATAAGATAAACCTAACCCTAGTAATTTCTTCGAAATATTTCGATATATAGAATCCTTTAATAAATTCTCAAATGCATTTTTGATTCAATTTACTGTCCTTTCATTAAAATAATTTAATTAAAGAGTCGAACTACATAATTCTACATTTATAGATTTATAAGGAATCGATATATGAAGATAAAAATTTGTATGATACTTTGAGAGGTACATCTAAATCTTGTAAAAAAATTCACTAAATTTTACTAAAAAATGTGTAGTAGTAATTATTTTATTAAAAGGAGTGTTCTAAGTTTTAGTGAATACTAGTTATTGAATATTTATGTATTTTATTATTGATTTTGAACAAGATAATAACAACACCCTCAGGACCAATGTGTTGCGCGGAGCGAAGTCACAGGTCACCAACTAATTACATATGAATTTTAATTTTCCTCATTAATATATCAAAGAATAATTGTACTATAATACGTCAACGCAATTATTCTTTGATATATTAATGAGGAAAATTAAAATTTATTTAATATCATTATTTCAAGTTAGAAATATATTAGTTCAAATATTATTTTCACTCAATATTTGACAAAAATTCCCTACACTAGATTCGCGATTGAATCAAATGTAGAAAACCTTCAGTTAATTAATGGCAGGCATCTAACATACATGCTAATAGATCTAGCGCTCTGGACTGGGAGATCGAATATATAACATCTGAGATTTCAAATTCACTTGGTGATCCATCCGAATGTCTAGCGGGCTATACGCGAAATGACGTTGGATTGTAGCTAAGTGGATCACATCTTTTTCTCTCTTGGTCCAGACTTAATAATACTCCGCAGACTCCAATAGCGTAATCCGCAGTAGTCTCGCGAGATAAAAATATCCTTTTTTCAAATCAGCGCGGTCAAAATAATCCTCGTTGACGTATCAATTATTCTTTGATATATTAATGAGGAAAATTAAAATTCATATGTAATTAGTGGGTGACCTGTGAGGAAAATTAAAATTTATTTAATATCATTATTTCAAGTTAGAAATATATAAGTTCAAATATTATTTTCACTCAATATTTGACAAAAATTCCCTACATTAGATTCGCGATTGAATCAAATGTAGAAAACCTTCAGTTAATTACATATGTCTCCAAAATTTAATTTTGAAAAGTTGTTGGTATTATTGAGTAATGTTCTAATTCCTACACTCAAATATAGTGGAAATCGGTGTCTAAAAAAATTTTATCACATCCAAATTTTTTAGTGCAAGTAGAAATTTTAGATTTTTTCTCACTTTTAATTCATTTCAAACCCCTCTAACTTGGTAAAATGTTAAGATTTTTTATTTATTTATTTTTATTCTTCATTGTTCTGACAAATAATTAAAAAAAAAACATTTAGTATTTTTTCAGACCAAAATAGGGTGAACCCATTTATATAAATTTACTGTCAATGATTCGTAATTTGGAAAAAACTAATGTGATAATCAAAAAGTAAAATTATTTTCAGATTCAGTGGTCAAGAATCTATAATAATCAATTCAATCAACTTTTGTAAACGCATGAAGAACTGTTAAAAAAATTGTAAATTTAATATATGTTTACAATACAAATAGATAGGAAATTTACAAGATTGCGTATAGTAAAAAAAAATACTATATTAAATTGGTAAAATCACATTAACTCATTGCAAAAATACAAAAATAAATTGTAACTTTACTTTTTTCTTGTATTAATTATATATGTATTAGTGTAAAAAATATATTGTAAGATTACAATATGTAATATTATTAAAAACTCTGATGTTGTCTTGAGATTTTTTCATTCGATTTTAACTAATCACTGTGGCTCAGTTGATCCTAACTATATTTATTAACACTTGAAAATGGCTTCAGAATTAGGAGTCGAAAAATCATGAATAAACTGAACAACGTTTACAAATTTCTAATTTTACCATTGCTGGCCGTACTCAAAAAAAAAAAAAAAAAACTTCAACCACCCTAAGCAAAAATAAATTAAAGTTGTTTATATTTAACAAATCCCATTTCTCTTCTGAGCGAATGGGAGTGAAATCCTGGATGTAAACTATAAGACTATGACCATTAAAACTGTTAAGTGAAATTGCATCTTTCCTTTTACGATTTATTTCTTAATGTATATCTAACTTTATAACCTTTAATAAATTTTCTGATTTTCTTAGAAATTACATTGATTATATTTCCTCAAAAAATTGAATTTATTCAAAAAATTAATATAAAAAATCCCTCAAAGTTTTATTGTTTTAAGAGCAGTCAAAATTTAAATGAATTCCTTAATTAAATTTTAGCGAGGGATGAACCGCGACCTAATATCGTGTACACATAATTCCACTTCTACTTTCATTTCCAAGTAGAAGACAATAGATGAAGGGGCATTATCTAATGAATTCCAAAATAATTCCAAAGAAGTGTACACTTAATTCCAATGGCGGTTCACCTCTCGAAAAGCTTCTTAAGGAATGTTATTATATTTTTTTTGCAACGATGCTTTATTAAATATTTTAAATAAAATAATGAATAATTCTCTGGTTGGCGAATTAACTTGAAAAATTGATTCTTTACTTTTATTTTCATATAGGTAAGAATATTCCTATTTATAAATTATGTACATGTAGTAATACAATTATAAATTTTAAAAATTAAAATCTGTAATTTAATATTCATTTAATAATTGATTTCAAGTCAAATTTAACTTCGCTATTTTAAGCTAATCCCTTAAACCACCCCTCTTCTTTGTTAATTGTGATTTATGATTGTAAGCCTAAATACGTATTTATTTCGGGAGAAATCTCATTTATTCTTGTCTTGATTTTATCCTTTACAGGTCAAATATATACTAGTAGATAAATCTAGATATGTATATTTTTAGAATTGGGGAAAATTTAACATCCTTGCTATTTATCAATTTAAATGTAGAGTATTAATATTTGATATATTATAGAAAGAGATAAGTTAGTAAAACAGATAATTAATAGGAAATTCGCCAATGATTGGACAATTTAATTTTAGGACTATATTCGCTCCCTTGACATTCATTTATGTAAAATACGCAAGTCGCGAACATTTTCAAGTACTTTTTAACCGACTTCAAAAAAGGAGGAGGTTCTCAATTCGACTGAATTTTTTTCTCTTTGTTACCTGATATCTTCGCCAATTGTGAACCGATTTTGATCATTTTTTTGCATTGGGTTCATTCTAGCTTCCGAATGGTACCGTTTTTTTTCATTGGTATTGGACCTTTTTTGCTATGTTTGTTTAGGCATAACTTCTTTGTTTATGAACCGATTTCGATCATTCTTTTTATATTAAAAAGAGGATACTTTAGCGGTCGTACCATATCTATTTGGTCAAGTTCTGAGATGATTAATGACGAATTAACGTAAATATCCAATTCTTATGAACAAATAATTGAAATTATAATAAATAAAATCTTTTATAAAAAATCAATCTTAAAACGTTCATTTAAAACCCGCAAACGTTTCTAGAGAATTTCTATATTTATGAATTTAATTTTATTATCATTTTCTGATTCATTAGTTCGACGCTTTCTCTTACGAGATGCATACAAAATATTATATTAATAACATAACTAAAAAGAGAAAATAAAAATAATTTTTATAAAAAAATAAAACCGACTTCAAAAAAAATTTAATGCAACAAATAAAATAATAAAGCTCAAAAATAAAATAAAATGCACTATAAGGTGTAAAATAATTATCTAATTTAGTTACAACTAAACGACGAAATATTTACATGAAATCACTTTTTGAAGTCAGTGGTAAACAAACTATATAAACGAGGGTACCCGCCAATCGTACTAAGTAAAATCCGTCGAGTTTGATTCAATGTATATATGTTTGGCACCGACTTCAAAAAGTGATTTCATGTAAATATTTCGTCGTTTAGTTGTAACTAAATTAGATAATTATTTTATACCTTTTAAGTGCATTTTATTTTATTTTTTAGCTTTATTATTTTATTTGTTGCATTTAATTTTTTTGAAGTCGGTTTTATTTGTTTTTATAAAAATTATTTTTGGCAGTAAAATTTAGAAATTTACTATTTTATAGATAAGATCACGTCATGTACTCAATTGTGATAAAATCAACAATTCACTTGAATTCTAAATACTAGTATATCTCCGACTCCTTTCCAGAAGTCGAATCTTTGTTATGATTAATGAATCTACCATAGTTAAAACGATTATTTTGATATATCTCCATCTCTGTCTAAACTTGGTTTTGTCTATAAAGTGAGGTTTGAGAAAGTTTATTTTAATCTTTTCATTAAGATAAACATTGATACTAATGTAGTGTTCGTGTAAAACATGAGCTAAGTAAGAAAAACATGAAAGTTATATTTGGACTTTGGATATCTAAGTATATTTTCTTCTAAATTATCTACTCTTACTTTTATAATATAAAGCGTGTAAAATACAAATTTTTCTTCATTTGCAACAGAATTTTTCTTAGTTCAACGAATTTGATTTCTTTGTTCGTTGAAATTGTTTTTCTTTCTTTTATATACTTACATTGTTATTATAAATGGTTCTTTCATGCGTTTACAAAAGTTGATTGAATAATTTTTGTGATTCTTATAGATTCTTGACTCGAATGACTGAATCTGAAAATAATTTTACTTTTTGAGTATCACATCAGTTTTTCACAAATTACGAATTATTGACAGTAAATTTATATAAGTGGATGTACCCTATTTTGGCCTGAAAAAATACTAAATGTTTTTTTTTTTTTTTAATTATTTGTCAGAACAATGAAGAATAAAAATAAATAATAAATAAATAAAATTTTTTAACTTTTTAGCAAGTTATAGGGATTTGAAATGAATGAAAAGTAAGAAAAAAATCTAAAATTTCTATCTGTACTAAAAAATTTGGATGTGATAAAATCTTTTTAGACACCCATTTCCACAAACTTTGAGTGTAGGAATTAGAACATTACTCAATAATACCAACAACTTTTCAAAATTAAATTTTGTTGACATGTGTATTTGTGTAACTAGTTGGTGACTCTGTGACTTCGCTTTGGGCAACAAAATTGGTCCTGAGGGTGTTGTTAATATCTTGGTCAAAATCAATAATCAAAAACAAATATTCACTAACTAGTATTCACTAAAACTTAGAATGTTAATTAAGCCTATTATAAATTTCACCCCTTCATTTTAGGTCCTGAAAAAGGGAAAGTTTCACTTTTTCGATTTTTCCTTTAATTGTAGCCCAAACTCTACCAGTATGCCAAATTTCAGCATTCTCAGATAAACGGAAGTATCTTTTTGATATGTGAGTCAGTGTTAAAAATGGCACTTTTCAGACATTAATAACTCAATAACTATGTATAATAGGTTTATTCATGAAATTTGGGATTCTAGGTCTTCCAGAGGGGCTTATTAGGTATGCAAAATTTCAAGTGTGTAAGTGTTATAGTTTTTTGTTGGGGGGGGGTCGAAAGTAGCTCGCGAAATGGTTCGTGTAAATATACACAAGGCCGGTGCGCCGGTGGGCCGTTCTTTTCCGAACTTGGCTGACCCACTGCAGTGTGTCTAAATAGATAATTTATTAAATAAAATATTTTGAATAAACTGAATATGTATGTAATATTTATTGAGGATAATAATGACCCTACTAAATATATAATTTTAATTATTTTTCTTCAATAATCAGCAAGCGATGATGATATATATTAAATATTATTTTTCATGGAGTCAATACCGTATGAATATTGAAAATTTTCGATCTTTACTTAGCTGGAAGCCAATTTTAGCTGGCCACTTTTAATTGGCTCATAGCTAAGTAAAGATCGAAAATTTTCAATATTCATACGGTATTGATACGGTATTGACTCCATGAAAAATATTATTTATAATTAAAAAAGACTGATGATGAAGACCAAGTCTTCAAAACTATAGTCTCAAACAAATAAATAATATGTATATACAGATATATAATTTCGATATATATGTGTGTATGTTTCTTTTCAATAAATCATCAGCTCGCGTTCGCCTTAGTCTACAAGTACTGTTTCGCTGCAAGTTGGCACAGGTTGCCGTGGTCAGGCGTTATATAATGCTTATAAAAGCGCCCTTTCCTGTTTTTATTATTTGTCATTAACTTTACAATTATTTATTTATTTCTTCAAGCCTATATGATTTGCGATAATCAAAATAAAATTAATTTTATTAAATACATAAGATGTTTCTTAAAATTTTCAGTATTCTAAGGAAATTAAATCAATAAAAAATCAAATGGTTTTCTTTGAAAAGATTTTGTTTTGCCGAGAGTAGCAGCTTTGTTGATTCATAAAGAGAAATCAATGTGGTTGTTCTCTGCTTGATGCAAATTAACTTATACATACCAAATGTAAATATTGATGGATGAATGTAAGGCAGCCCAAGAATAATGAAAAAATAAAATTCCTAATAAAATAAATTTATAGGAAAGTCATTTTATATTATTATATTATTTCATATAACATAAGCAGGTTTGTCTTTACAAGATCATGAAGTGATTCTGGATATTCATTGCATATAGGTATGTAAATAAAACCAATGATTAATATTATTAGGGATATCAAATGGTCAAATAATAATATTTATATATTGGTTATTTGAATTATAGCAATAAATTATAATATAGACATTCAGTGCTGGATTATCTAAATACTAGCCAACTCTGAGCCGTAAAACAAAGAGCGAACCCCCATTTTGCAGAAATAATATATAACCCTTCATTTACCCATTTGTTATTTAAAAAAAATACTTTTCAGTTTTTCAATGCAATTATGAGCTTCTATATATTTACTGGAACAGGGTATGCTAAGCAAACATAAACAATTTCAGAACGTAGGAAATCAGATATAAGAATAAAATCATATTAATTGGAGGAAAATAAGACTAGGCACGGCTTCAGCAAATTTTGGTCATTTGGCAATTTTTTTGTCTGGAGTTAGTTTGAGTTTGAAAAATGAATCTTACACACAGATTAATACAAACTTGTGCTCTAACTTTCATCACCCACCACACTCTGATAGTTCCCCATTCGACGATGTAATTTTTCGCTTAAAATACCAAAGGTAGATAGCCTAAAAATCTAATGACCATTTTTTGTGTCATTGGGCTGTTTGTCTTACAAAACTTGCACATTCTTGAAAATTATTTTTCTTTTCGTTTCAGACATTTTTAAACTAAATGAAAAATAAGCTGACGTGTTCTGATGTGACCATCCACTTGACTTTACCATACAACCAGGCCCCTAAAATTATTTATAATTGTGTAGGTAGCGGTTAGTTTTTGTATTTTTATACTTCTGGGGTCTCACTGATTATGTATACAAAATTTGGTTGAGTTTGGTAAATGGCCAAGATTTTCATTTTTTACCCCCCCCGCCCCCATTTTAAGCAGTTAGCTTTTGCATTTTTAGACTTCTGGGGTCCCACTGATTATGTATACAAAATTTGGTTGAGTTTGGTAAATGGCCAAGATTTTCATTTTTTGACCCTAAACCCCCTCCCCCCGCCCCCATTTTAAGAGATTAGTTTTTGCATTTTTAGAATTCTGGAGTACCACGGATTATGTATACAAAATTTGGTTGAGTTTGGTAAATGGCCAAGATTTTCATTTTTTGACCCTCCGCCCCCCCCCCATTTTGGGATGTTAGATTTTGCATTTTTAGACTTCTGGGGGTCCACTGATTATGTATACAAAATTTGGTTGAGTTTGCTCAAACGACCTAGATTTTTAATTTTTAACCCCCTCGACCCCTCTTAATTTTGGGTCTATATGCACCAAAATATAATCAGCTCTTAATCTCAATGGGCCAAAACTACGTGTGAAATTTGGTTTTGATATTCACACTAGTTTTTGAGCTAGGTCGTCCACAAATTCGGTAACGCACAGACTAACTAACTAACTAACAGACAGACATTTTGACAAAACAATTATTATATAGAAAAATATAATTTTTTCGATGTTCACTTATTAGACCTTTTTTGTAGACCTAAATGCCATGGTTTCGCTCAATTTTTTTAATCGAAATAGTTTCAGCCGTTTTTGAGATATTTTGATAAAAAGAAGGAAAAAACCACTTTTTTCATGCACGATTACAATACTTGACCATACCCTCCCTGTATGGACTGAATTCAAAAATAGGGCAGTCCGGCCAGTAACTTCTCCTGGATGTAATTCAGAAGGAGCAATCAAACTAATCGGAGAGCAGGTATATTTAAATTACTCGATTCCCTGTCTCATAGTAGAACCGTTTCTGTCCGTTCCCTTTACTATATAGTAAATACTACCATGGTGTTTGTTCAGACGAGTTAAAGTCAATAATCTTTCTAAATCCTTATTTGTAAGAACTATGTGGTTTTCAAACGCTAAACACCCATTCATTGTTAAATTTAATAGTAATCGAATAAACGCTTTCGTCAAATTGTTTATCCTTATGAGCTCTAGAGACTTGAACTCGCTTTTTGCCACTGTCTCTCCAGCGATCTATAATCTTCAGCTGTTTGACCCACATCATCAGATACCTTGGACTCCAACCCAGTCCATAAAATCTTTTGCTCTTCTTCTTTTCACGATGGAGGGGCCAATACAGGTCTTTAGAGCTGCACTTTCTTGTTGTAACTCCATCTCGCATTAATATCATTAAAAAAACCATCTCTTGACTCCTGAGCGCGCTGAGTAATTAATTTGTGGGGAAGTTTTAAAATAATTAAAAACTATATGTTACAATAAATTGTAAGAGGAATCTAAACAGCTCTTAATCTCAAAATAGAAAAATATAAGTTTTTGTTTTTAACCGACTTCAAAAAAGAGAGGAGGTTCTCTATTCGACTGAATTTTTTTTTTTGTGCCTATGTTACCTCATATCTCCGCCAATTGTGAACCGATTTTGAAATTTTTTTTGCATTGGGTCCAGTCTACCTTCCGATTGGTCCCATTTTTTTCCATAGATATTAGACCTTTTTGTTAGGCTTGTTCAGGACTAACTTCTTTGTTTATGAACCGATTTCGATGATTCTTTTTTATTGAAAGGGAGTATCTTAGGGATGGTGCCATATTAATTTGGTCATGTTCTAGATGATATAATCACTATTAATAACATCACTAAAAAGAGAAAAATAAAAATAATTTTTAAGAAAAAAATAAAACCGACTTCAAATAAACTGCAACGGATCGTTGCTAAACTTTATCCAAATTCATTTGAAATATTAATATGTTTGTTCCTTTATTATTAATCAGATATCACTTGCAATTTGTAGTTCATATTGAAATTAATTCAAAAATAATTCTCATTTAAGAGTCGAGGAATAACCATTCTACATTGGATTTTTGACGTTTCGGCTTTATTGGTAACCATTGCTGAAGACATAGAGGAATCGACTTAAAATCAAAAATAGCCATCGATTCTCATCTAATACTTGAGGAATAACAATTCTACATTAGGTTTTTGACGTTTCGATTATTATTGGTAACCATTGCTGAAGACATGGAGGAAACGACTTAAAATCAAAAATAACGATCGATTCTTATCTAATACTAGAGGAATAACCTTATTGAATTCCATTTTTGATGTTTTGACTATTAATGGAAACCTCTACTGAAAATGTAGAAGAATCGACTTAAAATCAAAAAGACTAAATTCTTTTATGGCAAACAACTCAAGCTTGAGTTAGATGAAGAATCAATCGCTATTTTTGATTTTAAGTCGATTCCTCTATGTCTTCAGCAATGGTTACCAATAAAAACCGAAACGTCAAAAATCCAATATAGAATGATTATTCCTCAAGTATTAGATGAGAATCAATCGCTATTTTTGATTTTAAGTCGATTTCTCTATGTCTTCAGCAATGGTTACCAATAAAAACCGAAACGTCAAAAATCTAATATAGAATGGTTATTCCTCAAGTATTAGATGAGAATCAATCGCTATTTTTGATTTTAAGTCGATTCCTCCATGTCTTCAGCAATGGTTACTAATAAAAACCGAAACGTCAAAAATCCAATATAGAATGATTATTCCTCAAGTACTAGATGAGAATCAATCGCTATTTTTAGTTTAAAGTCGATTTCTCTATGTCTTCAGCAATGGTTACTAATAAAAACCGAAACGTCAAAAATCCAATATAGAATGATTATTCCTCAAGAACTAGATGAGAATCAATCGCTATTTTTGGTTTAAAATCGATTTCTCTATGTCTTCAGCAATGGTTACTAATAAAAACCGAAACGTCAAAAATCCAATATAGAATGATTATTCCTCATGTACTAGATGAGAATCAATCGCTATTTTTGGTTTAAAATCGATTTCTCTATGTCTTCAGCAATGGTTACTAATAAAAACCGAAACGTCAAAAATCCAATATAGAATGATTATTCCTCAAGTACTAGATGAGAATCAATCGCTATTTTTGGTTTAAAGTCGATTTCTCTATGTCTTCAGCAATGGTTACTAATAAAAACCGAAACGTCAAAAATCCAATATAGAATGATTATTCCTCAAGTACTAGATGAGAATCAATCGCTATTTTTGGTTTAAAGTCGATTTCTCTATGTCTTCAGCAATGGTTACTAATAAAAACCGAAACGTCAAAAATCCAATATAGAATGATTATTCCTCAAGTACTAGATGAGAATCAATCGCTATTTTTGGTTTAAAGTCGATTTCTCTATGTCTTCAGCAATGGTTACTAATAAAAACCGAAACGTCAAAATCCAATATAGAATGATTATTCCTCAAGTACTAGATGAGAATCAATCGCTATTTTTGGTTTAAAGTCGATTTCTCTATGTCTTCAGCAATGGTTACTAATAAAAACCGAAACGTCAAAATCCAATATAGAATGATTATTCCTCAAGTACTAGATGAGAATCAATCGCTATTTTTGGTTTAAAATCGATTTCTCTATGTCTTCAGCAATGGTTACTAATAAAAACCGAAACGTCAAAAATCCAATATAGAATGATTATTCCTCAAGTACTAGATGAGAATCAATCGCTATTTTTGGTTTAAAATCGATTTCTCTATGTCTTCAGCAATGGTTACTAATAAAAACCGAAACGTCAAAAATCCAATATAGAATGATTATTCCTCAAGTACTAGATGAGAATCAATCGCTATTTTTGGTTTAAAATCGATTTCTCTATGTCTTCAGCAATGGTTACTAATAAAAACCGAAACGTCAAAAATCCAATATAGAATGATTATTCCTCAAGTACTAGATGAGAATCAATCGCTATTTTTGGTTTAAAATCGATTTCTCTATGTCTTCAGCAATGGTTACTAATAAAAACCGAAACGTCAAAAATCCAATATAGAATGATTATTCCTCAAGTACTAGATGAGAATCAATCGCTATTTTTGGTTTAAAGTCGATTTCTCTATGTCTTCAGCAATGGTTACTAATAAAAACCGAAACGTCAAAAATCCAATATAGAATGATTATTCCTCAAGTACTAGATGAGAATCAATCGCTATTTTTGGTTTAAAATCGATTTCTCTATGTCTTCAGCAATGGTTACTAATAAAAACCGAAACGTCAAAAATCCAATATAGAATGATTATTCCTCAAGTACTAGATGAGAATCAATCGCTATTTTTGGTTTAAAATCGATTTCTCTATGTCTTCAGCAATGGTTACTAATA
>JALMQS010000128.1:26499583-26584331 GCA_024734495.1 Forficula auricularia
ATCGATCCCTACGAGCATAATCTACATAAGCTTAAAGTTTCAAAGATCTTAGCGCCGCCTAAATCAAGATATAAACCTTTCAATGTTTCAATTTTCCACTTTTAAAACGCAGTATGGTAGAGACATAATCAATTATAGAAAAAGTTCTACAGATTTTACTGAAAAATAAATATAAATATCGCATCTACCTAAGCATATGGAGAAGTTTAACGCAAAATTTCAGAAGACTCACCCATCTAGTTTTTGAATAATTGTAATGTTAATTTTTTATGCATGGGAGGAAGTTATTTAGTTTAAGTTTCGTGCTACTCACATGCGGGTACACACGTACATAAGCACCGACCATTGTATTTTTGGTCAATTTTTGGCCTCTGGGAAAGACAATACCCGTTCAATTGTTCTGAATTAGATCATTATATATTTAAAATTCATAATTTGATATTAATGGAAAAATTAGTTGATATGATAAATTTACCTTAAGGACGTCGGTCGGTCGCCTGGTCGCTGATTGCGGTGGTTGTTACGTAACTAGAAATAATCAACATACTATCACAAAATGAACTATTGAATTATTTCTAAATTAAGATATTTTTTTTAATCATTTATTTTCACCTAATATGTTAATAAAAGACAAAATAATTCAATTACATAAAGAAAAATGTATATATTTGGTTAAAAAAATTCCTGAGAACGATTTTGTAATTATTTATCTAAAATAACTTTAGTAAAAACTGGTTCTTACTAGTTAAAACGCGTTTCACTGAATACCTTTGTGGCAACTAGAATTTACTGATGTTGGTTTAGTTTGGTCCAAAGTTCTAGGATCTTCATTTTTGACCTTCCGCCACATTTTGGGTGTTTATTTTCAAAAATTTTTAAACAAAAATGTCAAAAATTACATCCTCTATAACTTTGCTTTAATGAGGATGTAATTTTTGATATTTTCGTTTAAAAAATGATGCGGAAGGTCAAAAATGAAGATTCTAGACGTTTGGACCAAACTCAACCAACATCAGTAAACTCTAGTTGCCATAAAGGATTTCAGCGAAACGCGTTTTAACTAGTAAGAATGCGTCCTTACTAAATAAAAACGGGTTTTTACGCCAACATATATATACATAAGTTGTTTCGTTATAAACTATTGCCGCATAGCTTGGAGGTATGGAAAGAAGTGTATAGAAACAAAGGGTCTTGAATTTTCAAATTGATCTCGAAAAATCTGCTCGCATGAGTATCGTGACGGCAAGACCTGTACGGCAGCATATTCTTTAAATCAAGTATTCCACACAATTTCATTTTCAAAGAAGAGAAATATCAACTCTTAAATCGATCATATTCAGTAGCGGATTTAACGGTGAGCGAAGTCAGAGGCCGCCCAGAGTCCTTAAAACCCTAAGGGCCCTAATTGTACCTAATGGTAAATTTATCAAATAAATATAGTAATATAGTCTCTTTTTAGTTTTACGGCCCAAGGCCTCCAAACCCTGGAATGATCATATTTATTTTCTTCCCATAAATGGATTGGTAAAGATACTTGATAAAACTAGCTCAATTGCGTCGGTATATTTAAAGAATAGTAAATTAGTTAAGCAACAATAAATTTAACACTTTACATAATAACTATCATTGAACAACAATAAAATAAATATACTAACAAGTAAATGATTGTTTTATTTCTTTTTATGACTTCTCACTCTCTTTACGAATTATTTATGAATGATTAGCCAACGATTAAAAACATTTCCATTGAGAAATGTTCCCAAAAGAAAGAGAAATTAGTTGCTAATTGTAACTATTAATGAAGTACTTGAAAAAGATTTTCATGTGAAAAAATGAGTTAGGGAGTAGGTATTTGAAAAACAGCCAGCTCATTTAAATTATATAAACTAAATCGAAAATTAGCTTGAGAATATAAATCAATAATTACATCTGTTAAATTGTTATTAATTACTAGAAAGGTGAATCATGTTGAAAGTTGTTGATGATGTTTAGTAAATGAACATTGTGAGTTGATTAATAATTCAATTTGAAATTAATTTGTTTGTCTTATGTGTATCTTTAAATACGAAACAATTAAATTACACCCCGGAAGATAATTAATAATTTTTCGAGTTCGAATCCGACTCGAGGCATCCGGCTAAAATCTGACCCCCGGGGTAGGGACAAATTTGAATAAAATAAATAGTATCGTAAATGGCTTATGGCTAGAAAGGCCGAAAAGAAAACCAAAAAAAAAAAAAAAAAAAAAAAAAAATTTTATTAATAATTAATGAGAGTGTGGTGTTGGTGCAAGGTGAAACATCTTTATTAAAGATAAAAGTAAATAAATATTAATTTTACTTAGGGAAAGTGGTGTAGGTTTTAGGTGAAACGTGATATTAATTAATAAAGTAAAGGGTGTGTAGTTTCACTGTGAAACTGCACACCTTTTACTTTATTAATTAAATAAATATTATATGAAATATTCATTTACTATGAGTTAAGATTTCTAGGTCACTTGTTTCACATTAAAAATATTTGAATTAGTATTTCATATAATATTTATTTACGATTATCTTTGTAAAGTATTATTAAGTAATATATATTACTCGATACCACTGGCATTCAAAACTTGCCGAGCAGACAGCAATAATGAATTCATTCAAAAAATTTCATTTTTCGCCCTATTTGTTTTATAAATGTCTGAAATATGAGGAAAAATAATTTTCAAGCATGAATCCCTTTTGCATGGTCTATTGTTTTCTACTAAAATTAAATAATAAGAGGTTTTATAAAGTCCCTTAGATTCCAAAATGATTGTATTTCCAAAGACAAAATCTTATTAGATTTCGAACATTTTGGCTTGAGACATTTCTGTTCAAAAGTACAGAAAATCCAAAAAAATGAAATTGTTATATGGGAGCTATTGAACTGTTCCAGTTAATTTGGAAAAAAGTTTATATCAATAAACTGTATATTTACATAGTAGCTGTATAACTGATAAGCTGAAATTTTTTTGATAAGCTTCATAAATAAACTATACCTCTGTACCAAGTTCCAGATTTCTAGTTCAAAAATTTGCAAATCACTAAATTTGTAGAGATTATTCCAAGTCTTGAAAAAATATTTATGTTTTTAATATAATCAGTTTTGGGGGTATGATAGGCAGGAATGACTGCATATTAATATGTAAAATAGGGCCCGCGGTTTTTCTTTTGATTATTCTGTAGAAAATCATATATGGTAGTGTCTAGAAAAATGCAAGTTACGTCGGAAACAAATTTGAAACGAGAAAAACATCATACGAACGTTGCAAGTTAAATAAAACCATGTATATATCGAAATTGAAAGTTCGTAGAAAAAATTCGATATATAGAAATTTCGATATACAGAAATTATTTTACACAGAAACACTTATAGAACAGTAATCAATAAAAAAGGCACTATTTTAAAGAATTTACAACTACATCTAAGTTG
The DNA here is from genome assembly GCA_024734495.1 of Forficula auricularia. Classification (NCBI taxonomy): domain Eukaryota; kingdom Metazoa; phylum Arthropoda; class Insecta; order Dermaptera; family Forficulidae; genus Forficula; species Forficula auricularia. Next base: position 26,503,040 of record JALMQS010000128.1, read on the forward strand.
AATGCTTTTACAATATTATTACAATATTATTCAATGTACAAAATTCCTAAATCTGTGAGCTTCTCTTGTGTCATTTTGATCCTTAAGTAATTTTATCAAATGGGAGTTTCAATATTTTGTGCTCAATTGCTCATTTTAGCAGGTTTTGGGACGGTTGCACGAGAGCAATATGAGTTGGGCAGTCGCCACACTCTGCTCAAGATGTATAAGAAGAAATCTTCTTCGTGTGCCCCTTCGATTAGATTACTTTAAAAATATATAGTTCTACATATTTCAATTCAGTGTTGATTTAATACCAAAGTAAATAATTTTTCTTGATGAAATCTACTCTTATTAAACGAGCAAAAATTGTTATATATATATATATAATATATATACTAGCTGCAAGGCCCGCCTTCGGCGGCCCTCTTGCTAGCCAGGGGGCACGCCACCTGGACCCCCAACCCACATGACCCCACCCAGAACCCCCCCCCCCCCCGCACCACCCCACGGCGCCTCTGGCCCCTCACCTGAACCCCCCACTCCACCCTGCACCCCCGGACCCCACCCCCAAGCCTCTGGATCCTCACTCCACCACGCCACACCCATACACCCCGGAACCCACCACGCACCACCCCACTACGCCTCTGGACCCTCACCTAAACCCTTCACCCCGGACCCCACCCCGTGCCCTCCACCCCCCGCACCCCACCCCCGAACCCAGTTTTTTTCATTTTTAGTCTTCTAGTGACCCACAGATTATGTATACAAAATTTGGTTAAGTTGGCTATAAGGGTAAGAATTTTCATTTTTTGACCCCTTCCCCTTTTTGGGTGGTTAGTTTTTGAATTTCTAGCCTTCTAGTGACCCTCAGATTCTATATACAAAATTTGGTTAAGTTGGCTCTAAGGGCAAGAATTTTCATTTTTTGCCCCGCCCCCCTTTGGGAGGTTAGTTTTTGCATTTCTAGCCTTCTAGTGACCCACAGATTATGTATACAAAATTTAGTTGAGTTTGGTCCAAGAGTAAGAATTTTCATATTTTGACCTCCCCCCCCCCCTTTTTGGGTGGTTTCTTTGGGGAATTTTTTAAACAAAAGTTGTCAGAAATCACATCTTCTACCACTTTGCTCATTATAAAATTTGCCGTAGAGTAGGAGTTATTTGATAATTCTTCATTCGTGCGCCCCCCCCAAACCCCTTTTGGGGTCGAAATATCAAAACGTTATGTAGCTAAAAACTTAAGTTGGAAGACATCTGATGTAAATATGAAATTTCATAATAATCCCTTCAGTCGTTTTTACGTGAATCGTGAGCAACTTTTCGCGGAACCCACGGAAACATACGGACAGACAGACAGACAGAAATTTTGATGAAGGTGTTTTCGTTCATAACTTTGCTTGAAACGTGTGCAACCAAAATTTGGCGTGATTTGGACCAATGTACAGACAAAACCTTAATTTTATATATAGATATATTTGTATCTTAGTTCTATTTTGAAAACGGCTCTACCGATTTTGATGAAAGAAATCCTATTAACAAGTTTCGAGGATGAGAAAGCAATCTGGCTAGGTCTGGACCTCGACAAATTTAATCTTAATTGATCTTTTCTTAATTAAAGTAATTTTTGATAGATGAAAATCTCAATAAAAAAAGTTTGTTTACATTTTTTCAATTATCTTTTATTTTTAATTGTTTTTTTAATTTTAAAACCCACTAATAGGTTATAGCAAAAATTAATATATCATATATTAAAATTAGGAATTTTTTGTTTGTTTTTAATTAACAGGTGTCTAAATCATAACATTACAGATGTGTTTACAAATAAAGTGGTTTAAGTTTTTTTATATAACTTGGAAACAAATCTTATTTAATTTTATGTTTTTATTTTAGATCCTATACGACTATTTTTACTTTACCATACAGGGTATGGTCAAGTATTGTAATCGTGCATGAAAAAAGTGTTTTTTTTCCTTCTTTTTTTCGAAATATCTCAAAAACGGCTGAAACTATTTTGATTAAAAAAATTGAGCGAAACCATGGCATTTCGCTCTACAAAAATAATAAGTGAACATCGAAAAAATTATATTTTTCGAGATAATAATTTTTTTGTCAAAATGTCGGTTAGTCTGTCTGTTAGTTAGTCTGTGCGTTGCAAATTTTGTGGACGAGCTAGCTCAAAAACTAGTGTGAATATCGAAACCAAATTTCACACGTAGTTTTGATCCATTGAGATTAAGAGCTGATTAGATTTTGGTGCATATCAACCCAAAATTAAGGGGGTGGAGGGGAGTTAAAAATTAAAAATTTTTGTCCATTTGACCAAACTCAACCAAATTTTGTATACATAATCAGTGGGACTCCAAAAGTCTAAAAATGCAAAAACTAATCGCCCAAAAGGGGGGGGTGCATAGGTCAAAAAATTAAAATCTTGGCCATTTGACCCAACTCAACCAAATTTTGTATACATAATCAGTGGACCCCCAGAAGTCTAAAAAGCAAAAACTAACCCCCCTCCCCTACATGATTATAAATAATTTTATTAAATATTAAATATAAGTGAGGGGCCAGGTTGTATGGTAAAGTCAAGTGGATGGCCACATCAGAACACGTCAGCTTATTTTTATTATTATTTTCCTATTTATTTTTTTATAATGTTTATCAGTATGATCGAATGTGGGCAAATTGGTGTACGAGTAAACAAATATACACATAATATTTAGACCATTAGAAAGCTAGAAATGAAAAAACTGGGTGCGGGGTGGGGTGGATGTGCGAGGTGTAGGAGGTGGGGTGCAGTTGTGGGGGACCCGGGGTGTGGGAGAGCGCGGTTGGGGTGGGGTGAGGCGGAGTGGGGGTGCAGTGGTGGGGGGTTTCGGGAGGGGGGTCAGGCTTTACCGTGCATCGCTCGGTGGTTCCAGGTACTATATAAAAATAAGTACAAAGAATAAAAATTCAGGCAGCTTAATCGAGTCATAATTTTGTTTTGGCTGCTACATCCTTGGAGTGTCTTTTGAAAGATCTCTTTCTAATTCTAATCAGATCTACTTGAGCCTGACAGATATGAATAATCGTAGGCGAAGACATATCCCTGGAGCATCTTGACCTAATTCCCCGAGTTTACACATCAGCAACATTCAAATGTCAAATGCGACCCTCCGTCACTCACTCATTCATATTATACACTTACAGAAGAAACGCGGGCGCTCTTCGTTAACGAATTTTCTCAGAAGTGGTGCTTTAGAGATCAAGAACAAATATTGTTAATGCGAGGTGTTTATTTTAGCAGCTGGAGTTACATTGGGTGGCCCAAAAAGAGACACAAATTAAATAAAAATTTCCTGAAAGAAAAGGACAAAAACCTTAAATAATTAGAAAAAAAACTTTTAGCATTTTTTTTCTTCTAATCCATAATTCTATTGGAATTGATTGGGAAATTCGAAAGACAATGGCGTATTGATTCATAAGTAGATGAAGGAGAATTAAACAATTTTTACTTTACCATACAGGGTATGGTCAAGTATTGTAATCGTGCATGAAAAAAGTGTTTTTTTTTCTTCTTTCTTTCGAAATATCTCAAAAACAGCTGAAACTATTTTGATTAAAAAAAATGAGCTAAACCATGGGATTTTGCTCTACAAAAAATTTCAAATAAGTAAACATCGAAAAAAATATATTTTTCGAGATAATAATTGGTTTGTCAACATGTCTGTTAGTTAGTTAGTCTGTCTGGTGGGCGATTGAGTGACTTGTCTGGTAGGGCGATTGAGTGACTTTTCCCAAATTAAATATAAGAGTTTAAATTGCGCCGATAGAAATAGACTTTAAATTTCTAAGAAAATCCAAAGAGATTAAAAATTATTCATTTTATCTCAGATCTATAATCGATGCACCGCGCATGTGAATAACGATGCTCTTTATAAATTTAGAGAATTTTATTCAATTGGACTAAAATTCATAAAGAATTCATTAGCAGAGTTGTTGATTCATAAAGAGAAATCACTGAAGTTGACCTCTGTGTGATGGAAATAAATATAAGAATATACCAAATTTAAATATGTATATTGTATATATATATAAATAATGTATTTGTTAGAGAATAGAGATGGTTTAACCTCATCATCAGTTTTTTTAATTAGAAATATTCTCTCTGTTATTTCTCATAGATTAGAATATCCCATTGGATTTAGATAAATTCTTCTTATTGTAATAGTAAGCTGTCAAACGAATGCCAACACATGTTTGTATTATAAACTGCATCTTCGTGCCAACTTTCAATTTTCTTAGTAATTTAAATTGTTTGGCGAAAACTTTGCCAAATCACTAAAATTTACGAAAAGCGTACCGTGTCTTAAAAAGTTTTCACTTTATTAGCTAGATACATTTTTATGATTTAAATTTACCCATGATTATGCTATTTATATGTTATGAATAATATTGATACCTGGTATGAATTAACAGCTCTTTGAAATAATAGCATTACTAAGTCTATTTTCTCCGTATCAATCTTTACTGCCATTAATAAGCGGTTATATTTCTAATCATCTTAGAATATTTCTTAATGATAAACATTTATAATTAATATACAATTGAAAAATTATAATGGCATATTATGAGGATGATTTCAGAAGTAAATCCAATTATAGGGAGAGAGGAGGTGATGATTTATGGTGGGAGTGATGGAATTGTATAGGTAATCGAAAACACTTTGCAATGGAATTCGTAATAAACCTGACTCTGAATCGCTGTGCGTATTTTAAAAGAACTGCGATAATCTTACCTTGATGATTCAATCGTCCATTACACAAGTGTTAATTACAATGTCGATGATACTGACATCATTCATTCATTCAATGGCTATATGTAACGTTCATTGAATTTGTTTTTCGTCTTCTAATACCTAAATGCCATTTACATATATTTAAAATAATAAAAATAGATTTTACTACTGAAATGAAACTTACATATATCAAGAATATCGATAAAAAAAGATAATTATTGGCCTAATGGGAAACAAACTGCAATGAATCGTTGCTAGAGTTTATCCATAGTCGGTGGAAATATTGATATGTTAATTCCGTTATATCGAATTCAAAGCTCAATTTTGTTTTATTTCTTTTTGTGAAACCTACCTCGCATCTTGCTCAAGTTTTATTATTATATTAAAATGTTTCACCTAGAACCAACACCTGACTCCTTAAAAGTTATTATGCCGATTCCTCCATGTCTTCAGTAATGGTTAACAATAATAATAATCGAAACGTCACTAATGCAATGTAGAATGGTTATTTCTCTGTGAATTTATCGCTATATTTTATTTTTAGTCGATTCCTTCAAATCTTCACGAAAGGTATCGCGCCCATTACGAGAAAAAATGCATTTGTTATGGTGACATGAAATTTTCTCCCAAATTTAACATTTCACAGAGGAAAACCTATCCATTCTTACCTAAGAAAGGTTAAATGAGTTATTAAACTCATCAAATATATTGTAATTAATATTTTTTTCGAAGCAGAGACGAGGAATTCATTCAAGCAAATCATGTAAATTGTTTTCAAAATAGGCACTTGATGATGATTTTTAAATAGATAGAAAATATGTAGGTATTTAAAGAAAGAAAGAGAAAAACGTCTATTAAATAATTTCAGCAAGATCATTAATCCTGGCCTTTTGGATAGAAAGCACAGATACACACTATTATTTATCATAGAGATAAATTCTTAAGTTGACAATGAAATGACAATAGAGTTACATGAAATTTCTCTTAAGGTGGATATTTTCGGTTGTGCCTAGTCAAGCCATAAACCACCGGAAGTAATAATCCATGTAAAGTATCTTTCTATATATTATTCTAATCTCAATGTTGTTTTAGTGTAAAGAATTTTTAATTAAAACAAATAAATATAAATATTTACACATGAAAAGTTTCCTTTTAAATCTAATTTAGATCAATATGTATTTATTCGAGTTATCATACAATCAGAATACATTTCTATTTTTTTCTTTTTCTTTTCTTTTTTTCTTTTTCTTTTCTTTTTTTTTTTACTTGTTTATTATTTGTTAAATTGTTGTAATTAATTTGTATTGATGTTTATTAATGTATTGTAGCTAGATTGTATTGATGTTTGGAGGACCTAGCCACCGAGGACTTATGCCTCTAAGCAGGTCGAGGAATAAAGATTTATTTATTTATTTATTTATTTATTTTAAACACAGGCCTATGAATGTCTCGCGAGGTTTTTTCATGTAAATACAATAGTATGCTTTTGGAAAAAAATTTAATGGAAGGGTCCAAAAAGGCGAAATACTTGCCGCCCAAAGGCTACTGAAATATCAAGAAAGATATAGGAACGGACTAGAGATTTAGAAGTAGAAGATTTTACTACAACATATGGAAAACAGATGCGGCAGATGCAGAAATCCAACCAATTGTTAGAAATTTAGTGTTTAATTTATGGAACAAATTTTCCTGTTAACATCTTGTAGTCAAAATAATTATCTGGAAGATTCTTTCTTAGTCACTGGGACTCATAATAAAATTATAAAAAAATTTCGATTTTAATGAGGAAAATACATAGGTAATACTAGCATAGTGTTTTTTTTTTTTTTTGTTTTTTTAATGATATTGAATGCAAGAAGGGCGCACCACGAAGATGAGTCCCTCTGGATCTCGAATGACCCGTACAATACCGAAGAGAAGGGAAAATTGATCAATCGAAAGGGTGGAGGGTGGAGGCGTATGTGTTTATACACCCGAGTTTTGAAGGTTTGATGGTTATAAGTATAAGGAAAGACAGACGCGTTTTGCCGACTCCCAACACTCTTTCGCGGTCAAATTAGAAAAGTGCCGGACAACTTCATTCGCCAATACGTATATCCCCAAGACTTCAAGGAACTGGAACTCTCTTCCAGCCTCCATCTTCCCCAGCACTTATAATCTTCAAACCTTCAAAACCCGAGTGCATAAACACCTACGTCTCCACCTCTCACTTAATCAACTTTCCCTTCTCTTCGGTAATGCAAGGGTCTTTCGAGATCCATAGGGGCTCCATCTTTAATGGTCCGCCCCTTCTTGCATTTGATTGCATTAAAAAAAAGAGGCCGGAACAGAGTTCCAGTTCCAGTTCCCTGAAATCATGGGGACAAACGTATTGGCGAATGAAGTGGTCTGGCACTTATCCAATTTAACCGGGAAAGGGTGTTGGGAATCTGCGAAACCTGTGCTTCGCGCAAAGCATGCTTTGTGGGGAATGACTGCTTTAACTTCTAACGAGTTTAAAGGTAATACCCCCCACCCTTCACCTAATGACTAATTTTTAAGAAACATAATTTTTGGAAGTTAACCCGATCTCTGTAAAATGTGTAAACTGGAACAAACTCATTCGATAACTCATTTGTTCCTATGACTTCTAAAGACCGGAACACCGTTGATCTACCAACAACATCATAACATAAAAAGTAAATTTAAGAAACGGTCTGTAATCTTTTGATCTGACAAAAGTTTAAATCCCCTATTGATTCAATGGCTCGTTTCTAAATCGAACCTAGATGTTTGAAAGATGTAAAAGGACTCTGAGTAATTTTAATGAACATGTTAAGCGCTATTTATTTAGCCAGAGATTATGATTGAACACATGTATGATATTTGTTATGCCTGTTGTAGATTCTTTTTTGGGTTGAAAAAGAAGAAGATACCTATTCCCTGCAAAAGAAAAAATATTTTGCATTAAAATAGAGTGGGCGTAAAATATTTATTTATTTATTTATTTATTCATTCATAATTCTTACAATTTAACTTTACACAATGCTCTGAGGCAGTTTGCCTCATATGAGCAGTAAAAAATAATAATTAACATAAAACAAAGAGGAGAAAAAATAAAAACAAGTGTGCGCGAAAAAGAAAGAAAGAAAGAAAGCTCCAGCGAAAGGAAGTTGAGAGGAAGGTGAGAGAGCCAGCAGGAGGAAAAGATACAGATAGATCTCAAATTTCTTTAATGCTGATTTTTATACATATGGAAAATGATAATTCCTTGAGAAGAAGTTGAATACTAAAGTTACACCTAATGTTGATAATATGTCAAAGAGCTCCTTAAATTCATTAGTGTCTCTTAACTCTCTGTTTTTCCCTCAAGATAATTGTTGTTGGTAAGCTAAATAAGATACAAACTTGAAATTTACATGGTATATGATGTATTCATTTTTCCCGAAATCAAATTTCAGCTTTGACTTTTCAAAATATTTAAAAAACGGGTAAAAATACATTAATAAAAATAAAATAAAAGAAATGATGATGTTTTAGTTTACAAAAAAGCCAAATATAGTGAATATTGAAAACATTATATTTTTTGAGGTGTCAATTAGAGAGTCAAAATGTTTATTAATGAGTTAATTATCAAAAGACGCTCTAGTTCAAAAACCGGAAAGAGAATCAAAACGAAATGGCATATTTAGCATTTTAATATTAACATTACGAACTGGTAAGATTTTGTTTGAAATCAGAAACAAAATTTAAAAAAAAAGGAATTGTTCACAAAAATTTAAAATTATAAAATTTTCAAACCAAACAACCAAGAAAGATAAAATTTATTATGAAAAGAATTTTATTTAAAAAAAAAAAGATGAATATTTCTTTGGAGGTCCGAAATGGCTAGAAGGTTTAAAAAAATCATCACTTTAAGTCCAAGAACCCCTTTGATTTTTTCATAGGGCTATGACGTTATGAGTTATGACATTAGGAGAATAACTATTCACGGTAAATTAATGGTGACCCCAAAAAAACTATTAAAAATTATTTTCTTCTTTATAGATCACGACTTCTATTAAATATACCTATATCTGTATTTATTTCATTGTATTTATTTTTACTGGATTAATTAATTGCACTGAAGTGTTGCAAAAAAGAAGAAATATCTATTTTCAACATTCAAGATCATCCCTCTCACTTATTAAGTTTATTACCAACCGTCTTCTTCTTTCTAATTTATTACCTTAACTTAGTTAATTCTAGAAAAATAATAAACTAACGCATGATAGAATTTTATAGTTATTCATTAGTAATAACAATAAAATTCTTGATTGGCAAACAAATTTGAAATAAGTTTTATAAATAATACAGAGATTTAATAATTATAATTTAATTTTATATACAGTCTACTCTCGATAATTTGAAATCCAAGCAACTACAAGAAAAATTTGAATTATCGAGACTTCGAATTATCAAGAAGTTTGAATTATCAAGCGGAAAGAATAAAAAATCAAATTATTAAGAGTTTTAATTATTTCTTTGAAAATATGTATGAGCTTATATAAATTATATATATATAGCCTCAAATAAAATAAGTAAAAATAATGAAAACGACAAAAAAGAACAAAAAATTGCATATTTATACAGAAAACGAGGAGTAATTGCTAAGAAAAATTAGAATTACCAGATAAAGACCCTTCCCTCAAGTGTTCGAATTCGAATTATCGAGCGTCGACTGTATTTAGTTTTACTTATCAAATGATTGTGAAAGCTGTCAAAAGAATTTATTTTTATTTGAATAAATATCACAAAAATGAAATTATTTAGATGAGTAAATAAAATGGTCTATTTTTTTCATAGCTTATAATATTCAATCAAATATATGTAAATTGTAGTCAACTGAATTGGCATGTTCAAAGCATCAGTTTCCGAAGGAAAAGATAAGAAATTGTGGTGCAGTTTATTCTAAGGTAAGTGTTCGCTTACGGAAAGCGTATATAGTATGTACTGTGGGCATTTTTACAGCCCTCCTAAGCCCACTGGTAGCTCATTGGAATTGATTAGGAAGGCCTGAAGGGAGATATTGGGAGTCTTTTAAATGTTTTAAGAAATAGTAAACTTTTAGTAATTTGATAACTTTTCGTTATCGAACAGTTTGAGTTAGAATGTTACCATATATGTAATCTTCGTTTTAAACATTTCACGAATAAACAAACAAACAAAATGATAATTTTTGATTATTTGCTATTAAATTCTCAGTCCAGTCTTCGTACGCCCAGCTAGTGGCAGCATATTGAGTAAATTTAGTAAATTTGATTCTATTTTTTTGACATAATTGGAAATAAAAGATCTAAGAAAATTGTAATATACTAAATATTACCCCTTTTAAACCCTGAAGATGGAGGGAAAATTCTCCGAAACGTTGGTTTTTTTGTGAGAAAAGAATGACTGTCCAATAAATTTATTTTATTCGAGATAATTTTTTTCACTATCCTTTGGCTGCCTTTCCATCACTTCTCAATTAAAAATTCTACCAGTCAGTCTCTAGCTCCGAATAGAAAATTCCTTCTAATATACAATATAGGTATTAAATATTTTCAAAAAAAAAAAAATATTTTGAAATAATAAATACTATATATATTTGTCTAGGTTAATTTGCCGCAACGCTGACGTAATGCTGACGAGAGAGAGCGCCATCGGTATATTTGCGGCAAATTTGAAATATAATCCTAATTTGGACTCAAATTTCGAAATGAAAGACTCCAATTGATTTTAAATTAAGAAACATTAAATATATTGATAATTATTACCCCCCCCCTTCACCACTCAAAAAGTAAATATTCAATTCGCTTTTCTTTGCGCACAGAAAAAGAAATCAATCACATCTTATTTGATTTATATATTATTTGTTTATTTTTTAATAATTTGCCACTTTTTTATAATTTTTTAAAAATCTAAATTTTGTTATTCTTATTTTTTGATTTTTACAAAATTAAACGACTTAAGACACGCATGCCCATATGAGTTTCTCATCGCAATACTGGAGCAGCCTGTCATACAAACAACACCTGATCTCTTTTAAATATTTGGAGCCTTATATCGATTATCGATCCCAAATTTTAAAAAAATGATATAATATAATTTTCCTCCTCACACGATACCACTTATTTAAATAAATCTATTTCCACACAAAAAATATCACAATGCTGTAGATTATAGAAAATAAAAATACTTCCAGATTCATATCTAGAGCCTCATTTCTGTAGCTGTGTCAGGACGAAAATGAGGCGAAACTTTTAAGAGACTATGTATTTTCGGGAGTTTACAGGTATACATTTGGAGTGTGGTTTTTTAAGAGGAATAACATTTTTGGACCGAGACGCCGCCCGCCCTCGAAGCTCGTTTTTAATATATAGATAATTTTATATTTTATAATCATTTAATAAATAAATAAATAATAATTTATTTTAATGTGTGAATTTTAGTGAATTGAATATAATTTCTATATATTAAATAGAGTATCGTTTTGGTCCATATGTACATTGCACATGGCCATTGGCCATTCCTAGAATATAGGAAATTTAGAAATTACTCATGAATAGAGTAAAACAGGGGGGGCTTGTCTTTGCGCCTTGGAGTTCCTTAACTTTAGTGAAAGATTATTTTTATCCGCGCTTTTTAACTACTTTCCTCAATCAGATTCTAACATTCCAACATTCATTAAATAATAAAATCCTACGATTTTTCAATTTTTGAACCAGAACAGAAATTCTGAAACTAGAAGGTTTAAAATACATTTATCATTTTTTTTTTTTTTGTAAAATAGATATTTGTAATATATTTGAATATCGGATTCAAAGCAGGCAAAAAAATCATGGTTGTACATTATTTTTTCCTTATTTCAATCATAGTATAAAGAAAAAAATTGAATATTTTCGAATCAAGTCAAGTCTTTGACCCACCCGGTATTTTTACTATTGCAGAATCATTGTACTTAATAGAATTAATAGTATACTCACTTTTGGATAGGTTACACATTTCCAAGTAAATATGTGTCTTTCCACACCACCCCATCTATTGAGTAAGGATTATTGCCTTGTTTTAATAAATACCCTTGTCGGTGAATACAATACCTATTGAATAGATTGCGTCAGAAATGTTTCTCTGCTAATTTCATCTCAACCGCTTTGCTCTCTGTTGTGAATAGGTTGATGCTGTAATTCCAATTGGATCAAATTTATGTACGATTGAAGACCCCATGGGATAACATTCCCATAATATTCCCAGAGGAATGTTGGCTCTTTGCAGAAGTGACTGTTTTGTGGTGGTCGATTTTCATTACAAGCAAGTTTCACTTTAAAAAAGAAATATATCTTTACCAAATTTTTGCGCAACTGATTCAGATCTTGAATCTACTTGACTCTGTCTAGAAGTAAAATTTATAACACAATAATCTTCAATTATTTCTTAGAATTCTTTAGAAACTAGTCTATTTTTGAAAAAAAAGATTAAGGTGACCTCTGACGTCATTGATTCTGATTTGGGCAAAATGGCTTTAACTTTTAAATTAATTTTTTTTTCAAAACGAAAAAATCCATGCGGAATCTTTTAATTAAGATATCAATTAATAAAAAAATTTTAGTACATGCCCTATATTTGATTAAATAAAACATTCTCTATGAATAAAGTTTATTAATATTAATATGAAAGTTTAAAATGCCGAGAGCACCATGCTTATTATTTCTATAGAAAATTACCAGATGTTGGCATATCGTCCCCTTAGAGTGTAAACTTACTAAATCCATTTTTTATCATATATGACATATTAATAACGTGCGAAAGAAAAAGAGATACAGCATCGTCCAAGTAAAACTGCTAATTAAAATAACGATCGTAAGTTGTAGAAAAAAGTGAAAAATAGTTTCTTTCCATAACAACAATATTAAATTTTGTTGACCTGCTCAATTTTCTGACCTCAGCACAATTGAAGAAGTTCGTAACATTAGTCGGAGATAGGCATTTATGTTTCTATATATACAAATGGGAAATAAAATTTCAAGCAGACGTCACATCAATGATTCTGTGATTTCAATATTTTTAATCTTCAATTATTTTTAAAATAAATACTAAATATTAAGATTGGAGTAATTTTTGGAGACGGACTGATAAGTGAATTAAGTGGATATTGATGAGGCAGTCCAAAAAAGAAGAAGATAATTTACACTATCTTTTTATTCATAAAACCGGAGGCTATTCCCTCCTTCTTCAGGGTCTGTAATTAATTAAAATGGGATTTGGGCATCATTACAATCAAGATCATTACAAATTATTTTTTTATATAAATACAATTAATATATAATTATATGGAATACAATTTTTTAATCAATAATATTCTACTCACTTTGAAAAGTCAGTGAAGGAAATCCAATGCGGCATTCCCCTCTGTCTCCTCTTTCAGTGGCAGTAACAATAATATCTTGTATTTCATTCTCAGCAGAATTATAATGTAATAATGATTTGGAAATATTTTTTTTTTTAATATAAGTGCATATCATTAGCCACAATCCCCTCTCAGATAAACCCTGCGCAAAGCAGTTGTGCGCATAATTATTTATTTATATAGTACAACAACATGTATTTTACTTTAAATTATACTTTACATATATATATATACAAACTTTTTATAAATCATTCATTTATTTATCTTATTTCATTATTTTTTTTCCCCTCATAAATCTTAAAAAGGTTTGTCAAGTGTTTAAAATAAAATTACGAATTTACTATTTACAATTATTTACATATTATCTATTTACATTGTTATATTTTAATTATACAAGTTTTAGATCAGCAATTATGCCGTCCCAACAAATATTCAGGTCTATTATGTCCGTTCTGTAATTTACGGCACGTGGCAAGAGATTTTTTATAGCTATCATTTCCAGGATTTTTCTTTTAAAATAATTATTCTCTTGGAATATAATGTTACAATTGTTAAAGTTAAAATTATGCTTTTTTTCCTGGGCATGAATTGCTAAAGCAGTGCTGTTTTAAATGGTTTTTGAAACCGAAAGCTCATGTTCACGTAATCTCTCACCAGTGTGGCGTTTTGTTTGGCCGATATATATTCCATTGCACGCCAGTACACCGTCCCCCAAGCACTCAATCATGTAGACAGTGCCAGTCCGCGTTTTCGCATCTAGTCTATCTTTGTGGTTAAACAAAGATGCTATCGAATTTGTTGGCTTCAACGCGACACCGACAGAGCCCACCGAGAGTAATTTTTTTAATTGGTCGCTAAGTCCCGGGTAAAACGGAACACTGACGTAAAATTTGGGTTCTTTTTCTGTATCGGTTTGCAAGTTATTGTATTTGTAAAACGTTCGTCGGACTATAGACCTGATTATGCAAACTGGATAGTTATTGTCAGAAGCGATCTGTTGAATAATGTTAATATTTTTATTCCAAAATATTTTGTCAGATATTCTGGCCATTCTCAGAATTAAATTTTGAATGGCACTAATTTTATAGGTGAGGGGATGAATCGAGTTAAAATTTAGGATTCTCGATGTTTGTGAGGCCTTTCTATACCAATCTAATTTTATACAACCATTGTTGTCTCTAATTAGAGTAGTATCCAAGAAATTTTTTTTTTTCAGATTCTAATTCATATGTAAACTTAATATGTTCATCATATGAGTTTAAAATGGTGATCGTTTCGTCGACTTTTGAGGGCTCAATACAAGCAATTGAATCATCAACATATCTAAAGAAAAATTTTAGATTTAAATTATCGATGAGATTCTCCTCTAAGTCTTCTAAGACTAAATTAGCGAAAAAACCTGAAGTTGAACAGCCCATGCTTTGGCCACTGTGTAGCTGGAAGATCTCTTCATTGAACATGAAAAAATTTAACTCCATAATAATTTTTACTCCCCGAATAAATGTCTCGAAATCTCCGTTTGTATGTGATTGGATTAATGGCAATTTTTTAGTTATTATTTCTAGTACCTTCTCATTTTTAACATTTGTATATAGTGATTCAACATCAAAAGATATTAATTTAAAATTAGGGGGAATATTGTTTATTTCCTTGATTTTTTTAACAAAATCAAAAGAATCCTTGATGTGGAAATCACCTTTTCCGTTTTACCCGGGACTTAGCGACCAATTAAAAAAATTACTATAAAATTGAATTTAAAGTAATGTTATAAATAATACACATATACTTATATGCACTATAAATCCTCTTGAAAGTGGGAACCAAGAGCCTGGCAAGGAAATGACCCTCGGCAAGCAGGAGTTTTACTTGTTATGTATAATTAATTTAAGGCCAACAAATTTATCTGCTTTTTTAATGTGGAGCCGGAAAGAGGCTTTTTATAACATCATTATTTTCTTTCTGGAGGAAATTAAAGGCTTTACTTCTCTATGAGTCAGAGAAAATTTGTCTCTCTCCATTCATGGCTCATGGCTCGTTTTTTTCTTGATTATTTTTTTGCCTTCTTTGTGCACCGGCTATTCTAATATGAAATTAAATAAACACATTTTTATTATATTCTTTGTTTACTTATGTTTATGTAAATATATTTTCGAATTTTTTTTTAATTAAATATGAATGGCTATTGGTAAATGAAAGAAAATGAGGTTCAAATTAAATTTAAACGTCACAATTTAAGGGTTTTGATCAAGATCAACTAAGACTCTTCAACACCCGATTACTGTCTGTTTATTTATTAAAAATATATTTAATAAATTATAAATATATTGAATCATAATGGGAAATTTATTTAGCTCAGGAACAAGAAAGGTAAAGTTCCTAAATTTGATTAGTCTATGATAACATTTATTAAATTAAAATGAAATTTTGTCAAGAGTATTTTTTTTTTAATTTTTAAAGAATGCGTTTCTATTCTTTTATTTTTAGTGAAAAAATATTTTGCTGTTTATTTGTGGAATTATAATCAGATTTGAAGTTGGAGACTGTTGTTCATTGGCAATAGAGAACTCTGCTGTATTTAGATCAAATTAGATTTATATTTGTAGATTTTTTTAATCTACAAAGAAGTTGCACCAAGTAAAACGTATAAAATTCTTCAAAATTGATTTTAATGCCATTTATAACTTTTCTTTTAGCGTTTAACATATTTCTCAGTGTCTTGAATTTTACTGTTTAATAAATTTAGCTGTTTTAAGTGTTTTCGGTTTTATTATAAGCAGGATGTCTGTAAGCTAAATGGGAGAAAATAAGTGCGAGATAAACTTGTAGGCTCATAGCCAAGGACTGTGGTCTCAAAATAAAAATAAAACAACTTCTCTAATAGAATTTTATTAAATCTATTCACTGATTCAGAGCCGAAAATGTTTTTTCGACTTTGAATTATGGACTATATGCGGATCATTAATCAAACTCTAAATACAAGCGAAATTCCAAGTCTCTAGCTTTAAAAGTTTAGAAACTACAGGTCTATGCCAGGACAGAGAAGACAGACTAACAACTACATGTCCAACCAATCTACCCATAAGGGTTTAGTTGTTCTTTTGTTTTGTTTATATTTTTGATAGGGAATCCTAAAAAAATCAAAGTGTCTTAAGGAGCCAAAGGTAAAGCAGAAATTAAAGATAAAAGGCCAATGTCTCTGATAAATAAAAACATTTATATTAATCATTATAAATAATTTTAATATTTACATATTTATTTGATCGTAATTAAATATAATTTTTTTTTGTAGAATATAGAAGGATGTGATAAGAGGTCAGGAACTTCACTGAATTTATCTGGAATCAAAGTAAGTAAAAAGATTTGAAATTTCAGATTTAATATTTCATTTATATATTGATTCATTTATTTCAAGGGACGAGTTGATTATATTCATGTTGAAGGTCTAAGGCGAACCGACGAGTCAATGCTTGAACCTATATTAAGTGAATTATTTCAAGCGCGAGATTTTCAAGATATTTGCCAAAAATCACATCATGTGCGAGACAAACTTCAAAAACTCAGCTGTTTTAAGGATATCAAAATTACAATTGATGCTAGTCAAGGACACTGGGGCTTCAAAGAATGGCTACGAGGTAATTATCTTATAATTATAATTCCTCTTTGATTCTGAGCGTCGGAATTTACTTTGAACAGTATCCTCTACATAGAAATTTTCCTTAGAAAATCGTTCATATAGGGATGTTTTCACGCTGTCTTCTCCTGAATGAGGCGCCTTGCATTTTTGACAGGGATGAAAATTGCGAGATTTGATCACGATAAACTCCATTGAGTGGAGTACTATTTTCAAATCCTTAAGCATAAGCTCGCTAGCATTGTTTGCCATTTAATTTTGAAATTCTAAAATCTGTAAACATTTAAGAAAATATCTTTTTTTTTATATTTTTATATTTAATCCAGAAACTTTCATAAGTACAATATTTTACATTTTTCATTGGTTTAAAAAATGCCAAAAAGAAGGTATCTTAATAAAAAAAAATTTGGCTGTTATAAAAAATTAATATGACAAATGAAAATTTTACAAATCCTTGGTATGTGAATCACAATGTCATTTGACCTTTTTAAGTAGAAGGCTTTTATTATTTTTAATAATTAACTAGGGTTTAATTTCATGCCTCATACAAAATTAAAAATGTTTTTCTTTTTTAAGACTGAAAGTCATTTATAAATTTTTATTTAATTATTATTTTTAACTATTAATTTTTAATGTTGTTTTGTTTTTATAAAAAGGTTAAGTGAAAGTTGAGTTAAGAGTTTATTTTATTTGCTTGAAATAATGTATTTATGTTCAAATTAAATAAAAAAGAAAATAATATTTAATTTGAAAAATAAAAGTATGAAAGTAATCAAAGATCTTATTGGGTAAGTTTAATTGTATGTCAGAACAGTAGTTCTTCCCCTAGGAATCAAATCCAAGTGCCAAAATCGCTCAACGGACTGGCTTGGCTTCCAAGGGGCGGCAATTCTGTTGACATAAAATTATTCTTATGTATTAGCGGAAATCATGATAGGCCTGACATTCTTTGAGATATATAGAATTAATAATTACATGTAAAATCACCCCCTAAATTTAGCCGCTTGGGGCATTAGTTAACGGGGAATAAAAAACTAAACAAACCTATTCTTATGGATAAAATGTTTTTGTTCTCCATTAACTATCATCTTTGGTTTTCCCTAACAAGATCTTAGATAACTACAATTAAACACTTCATTGATTGAATTAAGACTTCTCAGCTTAGAAGGCCCTAGTTTCGAATCCCTGCTGGTCCTAGTGAATATCAGATTGTTTTCTTTATTTTCTAATTTAATCTTATAAATTTACTGAATTCTAATTTTAAATTGTTGGCTTATTAATTTAGGCTCGGATAGAATTTTGAAAATATGCAAATTTTTCAAGATTTAAAAAGTCATTTATTTTTTTTTTAATTAATTTTTTAGGTGACATTTCAGGTAGAAGAGCAAAAGCGGGTGGTTGGAGGAGTGAATACCCTTGTAGGACACAATGAAGCATCTTTGGCTTTAAGTTTGAAATTACCCAACTTAATTGGAAGAGGAGAGCTTCTGAATGCAGAATATAGTTATGGATCCAATAGAACGTCGAATTTCACTGTATCAGCAAGTCGGCCATTTTTTTTCAAAATTCCTCTTATGTAAGTAATTTTTTTTTAACTTTTAAAATGTAAAAGACTAAATTTTTGAAACTTTATGATCTTTCTAAATTTTCTTACTTTTCTTATTGAATTAAAAATAATAATAATAATAATAATAATGAAATTAATTTTCTACAATTTATTTTTTTGAATATTTATTAGAATATTAATTTTAGAAATTAAATTACTGATTATTAAAAAAGTTCAAAATATGTTGTCCGGTTGTATTATTTATATCATTATAAAATATATTCAACAAATACCATAGTTTAATCATATAAATTTGGTGATTAGGATTTTTCTTTTTTGACAACGAAGCTAGAAAAATTAAACTTCACACAAGTGCATCTTTTAATTTCAATAATTAAAAATGGAATACCCTAAATATCAAAATCCTGATAAGGTTTCTCGTTAAGGTTATGGATTCGAAATTCAGAACCTGTAGGTAAACGTAACCTGCATTATACACAAAAACTTTGATAAAGAGTAGGGGAGACCGGGTCTAGTTGATACACTTTTTACTTCCTAATTTTTGTAATTTTTTTCCTGTCATCATTTTGAAATAAAGTAGGTATAATTCGTAACTATAACTATTTGGCTATAAAACATGTGATATTTAAATTCTTTATAAAATTAAATTTGTCTTGTCATTTTTTTTTTTTAATTTGCAAGATGTATCAACTTGACCCGGTCTGGGTCAAGTTGATACGCCTTTGAGTAAGCTAATACGGTGTCAGGAATTAATAAAATAATAGACAAAACAGAAATATGAACAAGTTTTATTGTAACTATAAAAGATATTTTAAAATCTACAACATTTTGGGAAAAATTAAAGCTGAAACAATCATTGATTGTGACCGATTACTCCGACTCTGAAGAGAAATTTGGGTCTGATTGACAGTTAATACAAGTGTAAAAGGGGTTGTTCTCTGCACAGGCGATGTGTGCCCACTTCTTGCAGGAAATACACTGGATCCAGTGTTGGCCAGGTTTGGATGAAGAAACTCTTGAAACACATCAAACAAAAAGACCCAAAATAAGCGTATCAACTTGACCCAAACGTCGCCATTCCACTAAACTCTAAAATACGTGAAACCGGAAACAGTTAGAACAAAGTTAAAAAGGTGAAATTCTTACCTTTATAAAATGTAACAACTTGATGTCGTCGATAACACAATTTACGAACAAATGAACTTACAATAATAATTGAAAAACAGTAGTAAAAATTTACTTTCGACGATGAAAAACAGTATTTAGTACACAACTAACAAAGCGAAGCAACCTCCTCCAAGTGATCACGCGTGATTGCAGAGTACCAATCGGTTGTCTAGCCAAGCCAGTCGCGACTTGTCTGCGCATTAGGGAGTGTTTTGGCCTGTATCAACTTGACCCTCTATCAACTAGACTAGTATCTTTCAAGACACTACACGATTTTTGAGAATTTTGGTGATTTGATTTTTTATTAGTTTACGGTTTGAAAGCTGAAACTTAGTATAAAAAGGTCTCGTTTATTCTTACAAGCTTGTCGGGAAAACTTCTTCACATTATTTATTAGCTAGAATCCAACAAAAGTTATTTATATAATTCAATTTCTGAATTTCCGCATTTATCAACCCGAAATATTGAAAAGTATATTTAATCAGTTCTTTGTTTTGAAAATACTTTGTTGATTTTAGTCTCAGAAGGAACTTCCTTGGCTGGGAAATCGAAACAGTCACACATAAAAATACTCAAACAAGCAACCACACAAACAGGCATAGCTTTCCATACAGAATATAATGTCATTTTAAATCTTTCAATTTTTCGAAATTTCTCAAAAAAGAAAAACCAATTTATTTTAAAAAAATCAAGTGAAAGTAAGACTCTAAGAAATACAAAAATACTTTATATATAGTAAAAATTGAAAAAATATTATTAATTGATCATCATCATCATCGAGTATACAGTTATAAGAATGGTTTGACCAAACCACTCCCCTCCAATCGACTCTATCCCATTTTCAGAAAAGTGTCAAGATTGTAAGTCAAGTTTTCGTTCTGCTATTTCAAGTAAACTATATTAAGCTCTTAAATTCGAAATACACTAAATATTAAATCTCAATTAGAAATTATTATTGGGTTTTGAGCTAGGACCCGGACAAAATTTGACGAACAGATGCTAACATCACTTTTGGAAAGCAAAAGGCCATAAAATAAAATAAAAATGAGTTTTTTCTGCACGATTAGAATCAAGAAAGAAATAAAATATTTATCCTCTTAAAAAAGTGGGTAGTAATTTTTGATCATCGGAGAAATCTATTTCTAGATTAACAGCATCTATTTTTCAACAAGGAGCGGTTTGGCCTTCTTCCGGATACAGGAAGAATGAAAAAGGAGGACTGATTGATGTTTGTTTTAACTCAACACCTGTGGTATGTTCAATTCTAATACCTAATTTATAAATTCCATTTTCTTAACTATAATGATATTAATAAAACTTATTATTTTATTTTTTAATTTCGTTGAATATTCGTATAAAAGTCTCTTTCAATCTATTACAAATTTTATTTTTCAAAGTGATTTCTGTAATTTTGAAAATGAATTTTAACAACAAAATTTCTAAGTGTTTTGTGTGTTATTTGTATAATGTATACCTATTATTTAAAATAAGTAATTTTCCATTAAGTCCCACAATTTCATCGATGGAGAAGAAAGATGAAAATTTTCGATGATTTAACAATTTTATATTAAATTAAAATTGGTGGTTAGTGGTTGAAGATGTTCAAAATATATGTTTGAAAAATTAAATTTGTAAAAGAATAAGTGAGGATTTTAAATAAATATACAACGAGATTGAAAAAAAGCAAATAATAAGTTTTGTATTAAATTACGATTAATTACTAATGAAGAAAGAACTAATGATATTATTTAATCTAATATCAAAGAGGATTACAAAATTATATGTATATGTCTGATTAAATACTAAAAGGAACTATTGCCCCCTCAGAAATCGAGCTCAGAGTATTAGATCCAGTGTTTGGGTAAGTGAGACATACCTAACAACTACAAGATTGAGCCTCTTACCCAGGCATCCGATCTAGTAATCGGGTTCAATACCCGTAATTTAATATAATAATGAAATATATCAAACAAATATATTTAATTCATTCTATCAGAACCTAAAATCTTTGGATGTGAGCTAAAGATATTCGTTCAAATATTTAAATACGAGCTTTTCGTGCGTGCCTTCGGCACGCCCTCGAAGCTCGGCCCTCCAGGCTGGTGCCCTGGCGGGCGGCGTCTTGGTCCAAAAATTTTATTCCTTTTAAAAATCCACACTCCAAATGTATACATGTAAACTCCTGAAAATACATAGTCTCTTAAAAGTTTCGCCTCATTTTTGTCCTGACACAGCTACAGAAATGAGGCTCTAGATATGAATCTGGAAGTATTTTTTTCTCTATAATCTACAGCATTGTGATATTTTTTGTGTGGAAATAGATTTATTTAAATAAGTGGTATCGTGTGAGGAGGAGAATTATATTATATCATTTTTTTAAATTTGGGATCGATAAACGATATTAGGCTCCAAATATTTAAAAGAGATCAGGTGTTGTTTGTATGGCATGCTGCTCCATCCAGTATTGCCATGAGAAACTCATATGGGCATGCGTGTCTTAAGTCTTTTAATTTTGTAAAAATCAAAAAATAAGAATAACAAAATTTAGATTTTTAAAAAATTATAAAAAAGTGACAAATTATTAAAAAATAAACAAATAATATATAAAATATAAATCAAATAAGATGTGATTAATTTCTTCTTCTGTGCGCAAAGAAAAGCGAATTGAATATTTAATTTTTGATTGGTGAAGGGGGGGGTAATAATTATCAATATATTTAATGTTTCTTAATTTAAAATCAAGTGGAGTCTTTCATTTCGAAATTTGAGTCCAAATTACGATTATATTTCAAATTTGCCGCAAATATACCGATGGCGCTCTCTCTCGGCAGCATTACGTCAGCGTTGCGGCAAATTAATCTAGACAAATATATATAGTATATTATAAAATTTATTCATTACAAAATAGTGCTAGATTTTAAACAAATTTTATATTTTTTTAATCATTTTATTATTACAAAATTTTAATATCGTGAATTTGTTTGCCTTATTGAATTGGCAATCGACTAAAGAAAAATTCCACGGATTGACACTTAGAAACTAGCAAAAGATTTATTGCTTCATTTTCAAAAAAATATTGTATGATCAATATGAAAATAATTATATTTATTTCTAAGCGATTTTTCAACAGCTTTTACATTTTTCAATAGTAAATTATTTTAAATACATCAGTAACCGCGTAATAATGGGGTTTCGATTTTACTAATGGGAGCAATGAGTTTTGAAGGGGAACATGTCCCCCTTGCCCTACCCCATAACTACGCCCATGAGTATACCTATGGTAAGAAAATTAATTTCTATTATATCAAATGGTGAATAGCCATCAGATTTTAAATATTAAGTAAATACCATACATCCACCCTTCTATCTGTTCAGGACTTTTAGTGTTTTTAAATTTAAAAAAGTAAATACTCTATATCTTCTAGTATGATTGTTTTACATTAATTAAACTCACCTGTTCCACAAATGCGATTATTTTTTTATTTTTTTGAATAATTTTTATTTTATTATAAACGCTGCCCCTTTTTAAACGGTTTCGAATTGCACAATTTATCTTGGAAATTTTATCTATATATAATATCAATTTATCTTAGCTTATAAAAATCCGATCCCATTTATATTATTGTTTCGTGGATATTGACTGTGATGTTTTGAATTTTGAGAGTAATGCTATCACAAAAGTTATTTTTTGGAATATCGAACATAAATTTATTATTTTTTCTTTTCAAGATAAAACATAATTTACAATGGGAAGCCAGTTTACGTGAAATTGGAAGCTTATCGTCCGAGACAGCTTTTCAAGTAAGAGAAGTTACTGGTCCAGACCTGAAGTCAGCCATACGACATATTCTCTCCTACGATAATCGAGATATCCCTGTTTTCTCCACCTGTGGTAATGTGGTTCGATTAACAACTGAATTGGCTGGACTTGGCGGAGATGTGGGATTTATAAAAAATGAGATTAAACTAGAAACATTTTATTCACTCTATGAAAACATTGTACGAGAGTTAACAAAAATATATATGTTGTGTGAATAAATATTTAAATTTGAAAATTTGAATAAAAATTAATAGTAGTTTACCTAATTTAAAATATTGAATATCTATCATTTTTTTTATTTGTTGAACAATAAAATTGGAGGAAAATATTAAAATTTCTTTAAGGCTCTGTGCGCTCTTTTCCGAATGACTGTGGGTTAAACTCTCACTGGATAGAGTCTCCTAATACTAAAAAATAAAATTTATAAACTATTCAAAATATATTTCAAACATTTTCAAATGAACAAAAACTAATTAAGAAAGTTTTGTTTTCCAAAAGTAAAATTATTTTTACTTTATCATACAGGGTATGGTCAATTATTGTAATCGTGCATGAAAAAAGTGTTTTTTGCTTCTTTTTTCGAAATATCTCAAAAACGGCTGAAACTATTTTGTTTAAAAAAATTGAGCAAAGCCATGGCATTTCAGTCTACAAATACGTCCTAATAAATGGACATCGAAAAAATTATATTTTTCGAAATAATTATTATTTTGTCAAAATGTCTGTTAGTTAGTCTGTAGGTTACCAAATTTTTGTGGACGAGCTAGCTCAAAAGCTAGTATCAATATCAAAACCAAATTTCACATGTAGTTTTAGAGCATTGAGATTAAGAGCTGATTAGATTTTGGTGCATATCGACCCAAAAATTAAGGGGTGGGGGGAATTAAAAATCTAGGCCATTTGAGCAAACTCAACTAAATTTTCTATATATAATCCGTGGGCCCCCAGAAGTCTAAAAATGCAAAAACTAACCTCCCTAAATGGAGGGGGGGGGTTAAAATATTAAAATCTTGGCCAAACTCAACCAAATTTTAAAACTAACCGCCAAAAATGGGGCGGGGGAATGAAATTCTATGCCCGTGAACCAAATTTAACCAAATTTTGTATACATAATCAGTGAGCCCCAGGAAACTAAATATGCAAAAACTACCCCCACCCCCTACATAATTATAAATAATTTTATTAAATATTAAATATAAGAGAGGGGCCAGTCAAAGGAAAAGTAAAGGGATGTCCACATCAGAACGTGGTAATTTATTCCTATTTAGCTTATGAAAAATATTTACATGTTGAAAAAGAAAATACAGATAATCTTTTTTTCCTTTGAAAATACTTGCTGTATATTTTCAAATGGAATCTGACTTCTGACGACATGCCGCAGTTTCGTTTTTTAGCTATAATTTTTTTCAAAAATAAAAAATACATATTCAATATTATTAATATATATATTCAAATTTTTACCTTTAAATATTTATGCACAAACGGTTTTTAAATAGATTTCAGAAAAATAATCAAAGTTTTATTATTGTTATTATTTTTGTAGGTATTTCAAGGATCGTTTTGCATGGGTCATTTGAAATCAATACAAGAAAAGAATGTTGGCATATCAGATCAATTTTATTTAGGAGGTCCATTGATGCTAAGAGGTTTTGAATTGAGAGGGGTCGGACCCAAATCAGGATCCGAAGTAAATACGACCAATTTCTTTATCCCAAGTAAACTAAAAATATTTTTAATAATTTATATTCTTTCTATATGACCTTGATAACTATTTTTTTATTATCTGCAAAAAGCTGCAAAAAGAATGAAATAGTCTATGTTATTATTAATAAATATATCATAAAATAATTGAATTTAACATCTAGTTGAAAATTAATAACAAATAGATTTAATTATATTGGGAGGCGAAACTCTCGCCGGTTGTATGTCGCAAAGTAAATGCTTTTTAC
Organism: Forficula auricularia; assembly: GCA_024734495.1. Classification (NCBI taxonomy): domain Eukaryota; kingdom Metazoa; phylum Arthropoda; class Insecta; order Dermaptera; family Forficulidae; genus Forficula; species Forficula auricularia. Next base: position 26,528,336 of record JALMQS010000128.1, read on the forward strand.
CACTAGCAAACGGTAGATGGTAAATGGAGCCACTGGGATGGCCAATCAGATGACAGGCACTGAAACTCTTAGGGGCTGGGATGGCCAATCAGATGACAGGCACTGAAAGTTCTTGATGCTAAGAGGAACTTTCAGTGCCTGTCATCTGATTGGCCATCCCAGTGGCTCCATTTACCATCTACCGTTTGTTAGTGGTAAAAATCATTTACTTTGCGACATACAACCGGCCCTTAATACACCAAATATCTTCCCTCAAGAATATGGTCATGGTTTGGAGCAGTGGTCTCCAAACTCTGGGATACCTGAGTCGGTACACCATGATTATTATTATAATCCGAGTTATTGCACTTTCTCAGCTTTCGCTGGAAAACTTTTACCTATCCCTATAGATCTTGTTTGAGTATAGGATCAGTCGATGTGGAAAGGAATTCACCCTAGCCCACATGATCCATCCTCCGGATAATCTTCAATTCAGGAACCTGAGGACAATGTTGTATGTTTGCAGAATAACGATCTTTTGTGTTATATTGGAGACCCATTTAGGCATATCGATCTTCGCCAGATTCCTTACAAAATTTCGCGATAGAACTACTTCCGCGGAAATTACCAAGAAGATGACATTTATCCTTTCCAATTTCCAAATTGTTTTGATTTGGAACGCCAAGTCTTCATATTTTCTAACTTTTCCTACCTCTGTGGACCTGATATTATGTGTCAGAGGGATGGCTGATTTCTAGGTCTTGTTGATGACCCCAATATCTGTCTTATTATTATTTTTATTTGGTTGGCTAAGATACATAGTCTATTTATCCAGTGGGTATCTAGTATGATTATTTTATCATGGGTTAATAATGATGGTGAGGGAGCAGGGGTTTTCGGCAGTCAAATTTTTATACTGCCGCGAGTAAGGGCTGAACTTGGGCCTCGAGCTCAACATCGCCATCAAGACGATGCAGAAGCAGTAGCTTATTTAAAGAATAACAAATATTAATTTTTCAATTTGTCACCCTCTTTATTAGTGGTGGATGGGTCTGAAATCTTAGAATCTCGGTTTAGAAAGCACATAGCAACCGATGCATTCCTTCCGGCTCTGCTTAACTCTGTGAAGTACCATTTTCTGAAATGGCAGGTACTAAAACCAAATACCTAAATAAATTAAACTTGGAACCAGTCATTTGTATTGCAGTTTCAGAAACAATCAAACTAGAATTTTAAGAAATTGTTCAACTTTAAAATTTAATGTGAACAATAGGACTGCATTTGTTAATGATTATATGACAAAAAAATATAGGTATGTGTGTAAGATGTTTATAAAATAAAAAAGAAATAAAAATTTGTTTGATTATATTATTACATGACGACATAAGGCTTATTTCCTCTTTACACTACTTTCAGTATTAATACCTACGTACAAATCGATTTTTCTTTAAAATAAAATTTTTTTAGAAAAATTGTTTTCCCTTTTTTAGTTTTTATAAAATTATATTCTATCAAGTTACTTTAAAAATGTCATGTGAGCACTATAAAACAATGAATTAAAATAATATTTATATCATATTGCAATTTTTAAACAATTTCTTCCTTTGAGGAGACAGCCTCTTCCCAAGTACACCTCCCGCATACCATATATATATTCGACCTTCCTTTATTCTCTACTCCTGTTTCAAAAACTACCTTTATTTTTTTCCTAGCAACTAAAATGATAATTAATTAATGTATGCTTAATTAGTTGGGAGTATGAGTTTTTTCATATCTTAGGGATATGAGATTAAAAAAGTTTGGAGGCCACTGGTATAGAGTGTGGGTAATCATAATATTTGCTTAATTTTTGGATAATTAAAATCTACGTGATAAAGTTAAAATTCTATATTTTTTGAATTACTACACCCTTTTCAAGAATATTTCAGAAAAGCCCAATTGTATTTCAGGATTCTCAATTGAATATTAAAAAAATCACAATTATATATCAGAAATCTCAATTCAATTTCAGAAAATCTCACTTGTATTTCAGAATTCTCAAGTGATTATTAGAAAATCTCAATTGTAGTTTAGAAATCTCAAATGTATTTTAGAGTTCTCAAATAAATTTCAGAAACCCTCAATTGTATTTCAGAAAATAAGGATAATATAATTGAAGGGGAACTGTGTGGCACATATCACATATCTTTCCCATATGAATATTAAATAATCTGCCGTGTTTTGTGCCGGCCAAATTACTTTAACTTATCTACCTACTTTTCGCCTATAGCAATTTTTACTTAAACTAAATTTGGGTATAATTGCTCATTCCAGGTGGAGAAAGAAGATAGTCAATAATTACAAGGTGAAATAAAGTAGATTTTCATTATGATATATTCAATTCTAATAAGGAATACTAAAAAAAAAATTAAAATTAAGAAAGCAATCTAAAAATATTCAAAACAATTCAAATGTTCTCATCTTATAAAAATATCATTCATTTATTATAAAAGATCTGCTCCGAAGAGCACCTACCAGGAAGCTAATTAATTTCTTTAATTGATCTAAATTACTTACATGGTTTTTAAAATTTCTTTACAACTCCAAAGAATTGGATGGTAATTTGATATTTCGAATGTATTAGACATTTGAACAGAATATGATTGAGATCCTCCTCTTCATGGCATTGTTCATAATTGAATAAATTATTATTATTAGTTGAAATAATTAATTTAGAAAGTATTTCTGACGTCAGTTAAAACTTTTACTACGGTCACAATATTATTATTATAAAAAAATAATAATAATAAGTAATAACTTTTAATTAAGTAGGTACACTTGAGACTTTACAGAAATATAAAAATTTAAATTTTTTAGAGATTTATTATCATAAAGCTAAAATGCTAACGATTCTTTTAATTAAATCAACATTTTTTCTTCTAAAATATAAAAAAAAATTTAATGAAATTAAAATTTAAAAAAAAAGCTTTTTTTATTCCCGACTGTTTTATTCAAATATAAATTTCAAAACTTTTAATAAATTAAAAAAAAAATAGATTAAAGCATATATGTATATATGTATATAGATAGAGATACATGTACATTTTTTCATTATTTTTTCATTTATTTCTACCAAAAGCAATATTTGTTTATTATTTTATTTTTTCATTTATTTCTACTTTAAACAATATTTATATTTTCATATATTCATTTATCCAGGGGTGTCTTAACAGCATTATAGACCCCCAAGCGAAACATTGCACTGCAGGGCTTATCTAAACAATCAATATGAAGAAAAAAATGGTAGTGTCTAACAAAAGATGAATTTCCTTAACAAGATATATCAAATTATTAAATTGTTTATTGTATACAAGGTCTATACTAAATGATAAAAGATATACTGTCAGCATATTTCTTGCATTATTTTTTTCTATTATTTTTTACATCTTCAGCATTTACATCTTAAAAGTAACATGAATATTAAATTTTAGGTTATTATGTCCAGTAGTTACCGTAGTAATCGTAATAAAAAAATTTTATTTTTCCTTTTTCACCATTTTAAAATTTTTCATTTTTTTTAATTAACCTTCTTTTAAGCATTCAAGTTTTAACAGTAATCCCTCTACAAATGTTGACCTTTTTAGCCATCGTAGTTCCTAAGAAATAGTCATATCATGAGATGACGCGATTCAAAGAGTTTTTCTTTTTAAATTTAAAATTTAAAACAAAATCTTTCATAGAAACCATTTACGTGCTGAAATTAATCTTGTTGCTAAAATTCAAGCTTTATAGCCCCATTAGCTTCAGAAGAAGTCATGATACCTGAAAATATTTTTAGGATTATTTTTCCTTTTTCTTTTTAAAATCTTTCTAAACAAACATCTACGCTTTAAGAAGTAGCCTTCAAGATAACTTCAACTTCATAACTTAAGTAGTTGAGGAAAAATTGTGATGATAAATCAATTGGTGGTATTTTTATTATTATTTTGTTTAACTGCTCGTCGACTACTATGGTCATTTTCGCCATCACTTAGGTAAGAATCGAGAGTATAAGACAAAATCTGAATAAAGATAGTATCACAGATAACCAATCTTTCACAGCCGAAATAAATCAGGCATACCAAAATAAACTATATAACAATAAATAAATATCGAGGTGAATAAATTAAATTTCACAGATTTGCCTTAAACTATTGGTAGTATTTTTATTTCATATATAGGTATAAAAGAAATATAAAAAACTTTTAATAGATCCGTGTCTATTTGTTGTATAATAGAAATAACAGGTAGATCATACCTTAGAACAGAGGTTACTCCTGCAATTTTGTAAGAATACACTCTTTCCAGGATTTTGTAACTCGAAAAGTTTATTTCAAATAATATGCTTTTAATATTAAAAATAGAAGGTATCATAATTTAATTAAGTGATAAAGATAAGTAATATTCACCTAATGCGAAAGCTGAGGTTTGTTTTACCAATTCTTTAATACGTTCCTTAGAACTTTTGAAATTTGTACGCAGATTAATAATTCCCTCCTTGAAATACTTGACCCCCGATTGAGAACCACAGCCTTAGAAGATGACCCGCTTTTAAAGTCTGAAAAAGTATTCTAATAATATTAATTAATTTCTATTTTTTCATGTTTAGATGTATTGGGCTTGTGGGCTTCGCTTGCTCTTTCCAGCTCCATTCTTAAAGAGTGATGGCGGCGGATTCATCGACCACTTTCGAGGACATATCTTCTTAAATACAGGAAACATTTGTGACGGTTTGTTAACAATGTAATTGTTTTCTATAATTTTAATATCTCATTAATAAAGTTTCTTTCTTTTTTAGCCAGTAGTTTTATAGATTCTATTAGTGAAAATGCGAGATTGTCATATGGACTCGGAATCATTCTTCGGCTAGGCCAATCGGCTAAGTTGGAAGTCAATTATTGTTTTCCCAAACAGTTTCAAGAAGGTGATAAAATAGTTGAAGGGTTGCAATTTGGAATTGGTGTTGATTTCTAATAAAATTAATTTATAAATTAATGATAAAGAAAAAAATATATTCAAAATATCTTGTGAAAACTTTCTAATATTTTTTATACAAAATAAAAATAAATACATTAAATTTAAAATACTAGAAAAACTTATTTATTTATTTAAAATATTCGAATTTCACAAATGAACTAAATCTAAGACTGCTAGAATCAAATGAAGGAAAAATCAAACCTTTATCACGACTTGTTAGGATTTCAACAATTTTTTTTTCCAAACGGTTTGAGATAAAAAGTTTTAAATCAACAAAGAGACGCAGTGTATTATACAAGCTGGTATATCATTTTAATATTCGATTTAAATTATAATTAATACACTTGTAAATTTCAAGTTTGTGTTTTATTTAGTTTACGAGCGGAATGACAAAAAAATTGTATCGAACCTAAGTAGACTCCTAGTAGAAATTTTATTATTTCAGGGATCAAAAAATAGTTTTAATGGTAGAAACTCCATAATTACAGTGAAAATAAAAAATGTACTTTAATAAATTACTTGAATTTGAATAAACGTTTTATTTTAAACCCATTTGTAAGCGGTTTCACCAAATTATCCATTTTGATTTATTTTACTGTACATTTTTTCATGTCACTTAAAAAATTTCCATATTTTATGCAAAACCTTCTATATTTAACTCTGGTTCCATTTGGTAATGGACGAAAACAAACTGCCTCTGATAGAAGCTAATCCTCAGTGAAGGCGAACTAAATAGGATTTCTTTTTAAATATATTTGACGGAAGAGATGGAGCTTAAAATAAATTCATTGAATTTTTTATTATTTTTTTGGGTGACATGGATGGTTTTTGTTGATGTGGCTGCAAAATTTTTAAAATAAATAATTAAATAGTTCAAATTGATAAAATTAGAGATAGGGTTAACACTTGATTCTAAATTTGCCTTTATTAATCAGATTGCTGTGAATAAATCTAATAGTTATCTTGGATTTATTTTGAAAAAAATATCATCTGTTACACTCGACTAGTAAGTACAAAAGTACATCCAAAAATCCAATCGTTCTTTGTTCCGAATGTATACTAATACCTAACTGTGGGTGACGTCAGGAAGTGTGTATGAGTGATATTTCAAATTGTGTTTTGACTTAATATATACTTGGCTCATTTATACTCTGTTCAATAAAATTCTAAGAGTGATTTTCAGATACCCTCACCTCAATATTATTAAACTCTAAACCAGCAAAATAGACAAGTGTTAGAAAATAGGTGTTTCAGAAAATAAATTTATAAAATCAGTAAAATAATAAATAAATAAATAACATATTCTAGGGGTTAAATTAATTAATCCATCTACTGTCAAGTATTTCATATAGGTACATAGATATATTAGTTATTTTATAGTCGCAAAGCTTCTCTATGGGATTATCTATAATTTTCAAATAGCATTAATAAAATTATTAATAATCCAAATTGAATTGTGTAATCGAGAACTGTTTTTAAGCCTTTCTATTTCATCTGCGACCTACTAACTGTCCTTAATTCATCGGAGGTTATTCATTCTGATTAAATTCTATTAATGTCACAGTATCGGCTAATTTCCATTACAATATTTTATATAACCCACTTCTATTGTAGAATTATTGTCCGCTCTTTGTATAAATATTGATTTGTATGTTACGGGTTCTTGAATCCTACTTTCAATTCTATTTAAATGATGGGATCATTGAAGGACTAAAAAACTATCATCTTCAACCAACCAAGGGCATCTTAGGCTGAATTTAGAAAGAAAGAAGATTACTCGATTTGGCTTGACCAGCCTAGGGATAGTAAAGCTAAATACGACTTTCGACTAAAATCGAATTTTTCCTTAAAAAAACTCGTTATTTTTAAATCGGATCCGGTCTATTGCTATTCATATTAGTGAAAGTTAATAATATGCCCGCTGTTGCTATGATACATTGCTTATATACGTGATGTTCAAATAAGCAATAAGGGCTACAGGTGCTATCTTAGAGTCACCGATATATTTACATAAATGGAAAAAATCACGAGATTATCTCCTACTAAATCCGAGATTATACTATATTTATAAACGAGTCAAAAGGACTGTATTTACACCCCCTGGGAAGTTCAAGTCGAGTACCAAAAGACAATTTGGGTAAATTGCTATCATTCGAGGCAAAATCAATTTGCCATATAAACATAATTTGTATTCAAAAATATAATATTTGTCAATTCTCAAGGGGTGAATACAACCATCCTAACATGTATTAAAAATCAATAGCAGCTCGGATTCAGCAGAAGATAATTTCATGATTTTTTTCAAGAAATTTGAATTTTCTTGTCTCGGCAAATTTAACTTTTTTTAGTCTATATAAATATGTACTGTTGCTATGGGATGTCCAATAACCAATGCCGAATGTTGTATACGATATCAAGACCTAAGACGAGCCTTACGAAATCAGCTATCCGAAAGCTAGTGAGTGAATAATATTTTGAGAAGGGTTGAATTTTTGGTTTTCTATAATAAAAGAAATATTTATCATTTTATGGGGTTTGAAATATCTCTATAAAGATCTCATTAAGTAGCATTATGGGATTTTTTTATTTAATTCCTTTTAAAATGACGGTGTAGAAATTCTTTAAATTATTTTAGGAGATTTTCGTACCAAACAGGATTTCCGAACCAATGAACCTAAAATTATTAAAAAATTCTATGAATACATTCATTATTTGCTTATCAACAACAAATAAAAAGGAATTTTAATTTCAATAATTTTGGAAGATATATGGTACGGAATCCTCGGTATGCGAGCCCGACTTGCCTTTGGTCGTTTTTTCAAAATAGACCCGTTAGAAAGTGTATGGAACTTCACTATCGTGTAAATAATAAAACCATTTTGTATTTTTTGCATTGAATTTCGCTCTGTTTCATCTATCAGTTAACTTTGTTGCATGAAATTAAAAACAAATTAAACCAAATAATGAATGGATGAGAAATGCATCTAATACAAAATGCAGATCAAGGAGCTTAAAATCGTAGCCGTTAATCATGGACAATGGCAGCATAATGATGTTTTTTCATACTCCTTCATGTACTTGATTGAAAGATTGTCTCTAAGGAGGAATGACATTTGCCTTTCCTTGAAGGCTGTCAAGTTCTTTACCGTGCACAATAACAATCCGCAATTATATCGGATGAAAAACGAGAGAACCTAAGACAATAGACAATAATAAGGAAGTTCAAAAAGGATATATGATATAATATCTTCCAGCTTGGAAGTAAGGTATTAAAAAATCATCACGCTAAAGTACAATAGACCAAAGAAGACTAAATGGAATTTATTTCTAAAAAAAGTAAAAATATCATATATTTCCGAGATTTTTTTCCCAATCAAAAGAAATTCTGATAGAAGAGAGAAATTATGAAGAGAAACAAAGAGGTTGTCCTCCTGATTGATGCAAATAAACATACACACATATATATCGAGTATATATATATATATACCAAGTCTTCGAAACTATAGTCTCAAACAAATAAATAATATATATACAGATATATCATCTCGATATATATGTGTGTATGTTTATTTGCATCAAGAAGAGGACAACCTCTTTGTTTCTCTTTGTGAATCAACAGCTCTGCTACTCTCGACAAAACAAAAACTTTTCAAGAAATTATGAAGCTCTCACATTGATGATAACCGATAGAATTATTTTCAGTAGGTTTTATAATTGAAAAATAAGTTTAGGTTTTCCAAAGAAAAAGGGGTTTTTGATTACCGAGGGGAAGGCCCGGCTCACTGCCAAAAATTTGACCGGCTATATCTAATCTCTACCTCACTTTACACTCACACAGATATAACCACATCCATAAGAAACGAAAGGTAATTCACATATAATCTGACTGCATGTACTAAGATGTACAAAGATCAAAAAATCATTAAAAAAATAAATAAATAATCAGTCAAAACACTGTGCTTGGGTTAAATTTAAAGCTTCTGGGACACCTAGAATATTTATCATTAGTAAATAGGTAAACATCCGACGCCCTGAGTGTAAAAAGCAAGAGAACCGCTTCGGATAAGTAACTTAGATCATCTTGAATTAGGATCTGGACAATGAACAAGTCAAGTGGTGGCCTGAAAACTGGCCTTCTTCTTCCGCTGTGACTAGAGGCGATTAATAAAAAGATTAATAAAAGTTACCGAGATTTCAACTGAGGGGCGTTTGTTTCCAATGTTATAGAATGTTTCTCAACGATAATATTTTTTTTAAATTAAATATATTTATTGCTGGTAATAATACCTACTCAAAATTAAAAATAAAAATGAACACTTTGAAGTAACGTAATACTTAGCCGATTTAAGCTAGAGCCTTGCATCGATATCTAAGCTCTATAACTAACTTGAAGTTGAAAATTACCACATAGCAGAGCTTATATGCTGCAGTGAAATTACAGTCCATTAGTTTTACCTAAAAATGTGTTTGCTAAAAAACTTTCTAAATAATTATTAGTTTTTTTGAATTTTTCTTTTTCTTTAGAAATTCTAGAGCCAGAAAGTCCGAAATGAATCAGATTTCTGGATTTATTAACACCTTGTATTCGGATGTATACTTGATGAAACATACAGACAGAGAGTAATCATGCTTGAAAATGATTTTTCACAATCTTTCAAATATTTCTAAGTACAAATAAGCAAAATATAAAAATTTTGAAAATTTTTGAATGAATTCAATTCCTCCTCCAGTAATCCAAAAAGCTGCGCTACTACTTTTGGGAATTCTATATAGTTTCAGAACTTCAGGCTGAAAAATGCAAATGGTCAGAAAAAAATCAGATCGCTATAAAAGACGAATTTAAAAGATAGCTAATGATCTGATATTAAGCAAAACAATTTGTATTATAAGCTCTACATTTGAGCCAAGTTTCAACTTTCTAGCTCACTATATTTGTTGAAAAAAATACCGTTTCATCAGTATTTTCAGAGATTATACCTAAGAATTGACATCCCTCTGATTCGTATTTTGTATTTGTATGCGTTTAATAGGTAGGTATGACCTTCTGAAAAATTAAACTATTAGTCAGGCCCGATGAGGGAGGATGAACAATATCAAGGACACAGGGAGGGTGTATTTTTTTTTCAAATCGTAAAATTGTATATACTTATTTAAAGTTTTGATTTGACTCTTCGATCGATTTATATATCATAAATAGAACTAGAGACGAGATTATGTACATTTTGTTTGCTTGACAAGCTGAATCTTATAATCCTAATCGTGACCTAAAAAATGAAATTCTAAAATTAGAAAAATCCACTTGATTTAAAGACAATAGTTTATTTCTGCACGATTACGATATTTCGCTATTTAATAAAGTAAAAATCGATAAAGAATAATGAAATTTCCCCTTCCGTAAAATATAAGTTTCAATTGTGAAAAACTTTCTTTGTTAAGTAGTGTGTGTTCGTCTTCCTCTTTGGATTGATAATGCGGGAATTCCATTAAGCCTCGGGAATTGATTTCAGGTGTCGTATGCCGTGTTCTTGCATCATCAGATGCACTTGAGCAACCTTTCCCTGGCCAGTTGACACGAGCCACAAGAGGAGACCCTGTGAAATCACCCACGCCATCCATCTAAGTTCCTGCAATCGTACAATTATTATCTGAGACCCTAATTGCGCTAAGGCGCATGATAATTAGGAAATACACATCTAGGATTTGCATTTGCTTCATTAAACGTCACCATTTTTGCCCAGGGTAAAACGGTTCGCTTGAAGTTCAATTACGAATTTATTACGAGATATTTTTTTCTACTAATTGCGCAAACAATTCTTCTATCCCTTTGTGTAATATTCCATAAAGCAAAATATACATAAAGATGTGTATTTATTCTAATTCCAAATTTAACTTTTCTTCCTTGTTCGATTGTATTCCGAAAAAATATTTACATATTTATTGAAAATAATGAAATTAGCTTTAATGACTGGAAACAAATTTAGTTTAATTGATTTAAACAGAAAAACAATTTATTCATTTCTTATCTAATTGAATGATAATTTGAAAGGAGAAGAAGGCGATCTTTCAAGCTCAATTATCCACTGACTGAGAAAAAAAAACGTGTTTCAAACTTCGCTTGTCATATTCACCTAACCAGGATCAATTCCAAATTCCGATTGTCTTGTTATAATCATATTATCCAAAGAGATTCCAACCTATTTAGGCCATTGATCTTTAATTATAACTTTAATTATCCCTGATATAATTTGTTTTAAATAAATTTAATAACATTGTCAATAGATCTGAACTGAGTGGAGAGATTTGAAAGATTTATTTATTAATAACTTTTTTAAGGAGTTAGGTGTTGGTTCTAGGTGAAAACATTTTAATATAATAATAAAACTTGAGCAAGATGCGAGGTAGTTTTCATAAAAAAGAAATAAAACAAAATTGAGTATTGAATTCGATATATTTTTAGGTGAGCCCATCATCAGGATTTATTTATTACGATTCTTCTCCTATAAAAAGTTTTATTTAAAATTTCATTCTAATCCATACCTATTATATTGTTAAACTTTAAAGAATGTATATACTTTCCCGATAATGTTATGTATAGTGTGGGTGATTCAAACTTTAAGAAAGAATTAAATTTGCCAGCTTATTTGGCTTGACCACTGGCAAAAAATGAAAATAAAACAGAACTGATTATTGCTTGATTCTGTTTAATTTTTATCTCCGGTTAAGCAAAAGTTCCGATCCAATTTCTTCCAGAATTCGGCTAGCCCAAAATAAAAAAGAAGTACGAATAGAGAATAGATTGAATTTTTCCCTCTGATGTTCAGTGATGCACGAATTATCTGCGTGATATCTTATGCAGCTTAGACTGAACTTTGATATAGAAGAAATAGAACAAAAACAGATAGGTAGTTCAAGTAGGCTTATTCTTTAAAAAAAATAGTATGTTACAGATATAGATATACTTTAAAAATCTACCAATGACGAGCTAATGTCGATAATAGTCCTTAAAACTTTATTTTTAAAAAACATCTTAATTTCACATGCTCAGTGTCAAATTAAATACAAATTTAACGACCACATTCAATATCTAGCTGAGCTCGTTTCTCTCTGTCTTATAGAGACTGGAACTCGCTCCCAGTCTCTTTTACTGCGACACATAGCCCTGAATCATTCAAGACCCGCATCCACAGGTAATTTTCAGCTTACGAAAATTAATCCCTCTCTTTCTTTCTTTTCCCGATCCTAGTTTATAGAGGTTTGCATCTATTTGCATCAATATTTAACTTCTTTAGCTACTGGTATATATTATATAAAATAAATAAATGAAATCTATATACTTTTGATTAAATAATGTTAACTTGAAATTTACTTTTTTTCACAAAAATTGGCGTTTCTGTTAAAATTCATGATTCGAAGCAACATGAAATGGGAAAATCAGAACAGACGGGTCAATTTATGGTAGTCATTTAACATAATCAGCAAAAGATGTCTACATCTAACTTTCTTTTCTTTGATATTAATTCAACAAGTCAAGTGTATGATGAAATTATATAACGTGTGTTTATATTTTATTTAACGAATATTCCAAAAGATGTATGTATATGTCAAAACATACCGAAATCATTTCATCGTCTATGAATATTTTGGTAAGAAGTTCACGTTAAGTTACATCTATCAACTCAATTACTTGTTGACGTCATAATATTAAAATGAAGATGGGTGAAATAAACAGTTGGGAGTGGTAGAGAATCGTTAAACACGATAAAGAGATCCTGAGCCGAGTTGGTTCATGGTTGTTTGTCTTTTATGGGGGAATATTTAATTCAAAGTAACAATTAAAGGGAGATATGATGGAGCGGTCTCCTGACCTCGCTGACATCCCCCACTGAATAAACTAAATTACACTTCTGTACTGTGTTCTTCATCTGTAAATCAACATTATTATCTCAGCGGAAAAATGATTCCCGATCTGAATTGCTCAAAAATTAAATTTAATAAAGAGATAAACAAAGTTAGGAAAATTAAACTTGAAAAAACTTTTAAAATCTATATATATAAAAGCCATTGTCAGACAGTACCCGTGGCGCAGCAAGGTGAACATGTGGGAGAAAAAGCAACTAATATTCAATGACAGTTGTTATATTGTCAAATTTTACAAATAAAACATATCTATTCTCTATATTATATATCTATAATATCTCTATATATTAATATATTCCTCTATATAGCTTAGAATATTAGATTTACGGCGTGTCTCATTTGAAATTTTAGTAGACAAATTTATTAATTTTAAATATATTATATATTAATATATATTTAATTTTTTGGAAATAATTCATACCGCGAAAATTAATTTTTTTTTTTGAATTTAAGAAAAATATAAATTTTTAAAATTTTGAAGGAGACAATAAAAGAGTGTGTCTTCTGCTGGAATTATAAATTTTATTTATTTATAACGATCGACCGTTATAAATAAATAAAATTTATAATTCCAGCAGAAGACACACTCTTTTATTGTCTCCTTCAATATATAAAAATTCTGCTACTCTCGGCAAAAACTTTCAATTTAATCTTAAAATTTTAGTAGACAAATTTTAATTTTAATATATATATATATATATATATTTAATTTATAATATAAGTTTTAATGAGATATGATTTAATGGGATAATGCGATTAATTCTTAATTTATTACTGCGCGGGTCATTTGGAATTTTAGTAGATAAATTAATTTTAAAATTAATATATATAATTAATTTAGAGACACTTTAGATAAATTTAAATATTGAAATGTATTATTAAAAAAGAAATAGATTTCCAAAAGATCGGGAATTTCAAGAGAAATGGTTGCATGCTCTAATAAAGTATTTATAAAGCATTTAATGATATTTTTTCATCTTTCTTTGATCAATATTCATTATTCAAAAAAATATTTTTTTCAAAACATATAATTACCGACAGCTAATAATCACATCTCGAGACGCTGCCCGCCAGGGCAGTAGCTCGGAGGGCCGAGCAGTGCCGGGCGTGCCGTAGGCACACAAGTGCACTGCTCGTATCATTAATAATGAAAAACTTAACACGCTTCTAAAATAAACATATGTACTTCGTTACTTGACCATATCTTGACACCTCGATTATTTATTTAGTTCTATTTCAATTACTATTCAAATGATGTATATATATATATATATATATATATATATTTCAGTGGCGTGCGGTCCATGGATGCTGTGGATGCGGGGCATCCCTAAAATTTCAAACATTTAGAGTATGTTCATAAAAATATACTTAAGGTCGACTTCAAAATTTCAGGTGGATCTTTAAATTTTTAAATTATTATCTTTTATTTCAAATATTTCTATAAAAAAATATTTTTTTTGTTTTGAAAAGTATATTGGTTCTCGAAATGAAATAAAATTGTTGCATAGCTTCTAGGGGCAATTAAAATGAATGATTTTTCTGAAAAGGGAGTGGATAGAAGATTTGAAGTCCCTGCCTGGTATATCTTCCAGTTCAAGAATGTCAAAGACAAGTCCAGACAAGTTAGAGTAGAATAAAAATTGTTCTTGATGAGGAACTATTAAAATAGTTATAATACAAAAACGGAATAAATAAAGATGATTCGAGAATTTTTGGACTAATCCATTTCTAAAGCGAAAATTAAAATAAAATTTCAAAAAATGAAGTGTATTTTTTTAGACAGTATCCGCTGGTTGAAAAATCACCAACCGCCACTGATATACTAGTATATATGTATTATAGAACAATCGTATTGCTGAAAAAATTCGATGTTAAAATTTTTTCAAATTTCTGAGCCCAAATAAGTGTTTTTTAAGGTATAATATCAGTGTTAATAATTTGCTAGCTACATTTTTGAAAAATTAATTACGAAATCTTGAATATATAGGATTTATTGAAGGAGACAATAAAAGAGCGTGTCTTCTGCTGGAATGATAAATTTTATTTATTTATAACGAGACTATAGTTTCGAGGGCTTTGCCTTGGGAATTTATAATTCCAGCAGAATACACACTCTTTTATTGTCTCCTTCAATATATAAAAATTCTGCTACCCTCGGCAAAAAAACTTTCAATTTAATAGAGGATTTATTTAATTTTTATTTGTATTTTATTAAATTACCTGTATTTTTATTTTTTGCAAAATTTTCAAAAAGTACTGAAACTATTTAATTGAAAATAGGATTCTACGAAAAAATCTTATCAAACATCGTAAAAATGATTATTATAATTATTTTTAGAAAAATGTGAAGACTAAATGGAAAGTTACCTTGATCCAATTTCACCCAAAATCTAATCCGCTTAAAAGAGCTAAATATAAAATTTTATTTTTAAATTCTTATTAGTTTTTAAGGTAGAGGGTATATAAAATTTGGTTTTTAAAAAATAATTATCTCTAGAAATATTACTTTTACGTTTTCTATAATAAATATAAATTATAAAAAGCTTGCTTATAAAGTTCATAATTTTATTTTTATTTTTTCTAATAATATGTATAGACTAACGCTTTTAGAGAAATTTCAAAATAATTTCTTCGCTATTATAATATACATTACGCTGGGTTAATTCAAATTCTGTTTGAATAAGTGAGTCTTACTGTAGCATTATCATAAGTTTTAAACTCAAATTGTTAAAATAATGATAGTTTTTTTATGAAAATTCATAATTAAATAGCTGTACCATATATTTAAAATAAAATCATCTTGATAAATACACATCATTTATATAAAACATCCAGTAAATGGTTTCACATTAAGCAAATGTTCCCTTTATAAATGAAATTTTTTAGCTAGAGTTGAATGAATATTTATAAAATTGTCTTGAGATGAAAATTATGTCAATATCTACTCTTATTAAACGAGAAAAAATTGTATATATATATATTTTATATCTTAGTTCTATTTTGAAAACGGCTCTACCGATTATGATGAAATTCACGGGTTAGGGGGTTTTTTGGGTTGACAATTCGATCTGTCACGGTCTCATCTTCGACAAAATTGTTTTTGATGGGTTTTTTCGTAATCAAATTAATTATTCTCACGTAGAAAAATGGCAATCTTGGTCTTTTAAAAAAGGTTACTCTTTTACTTTTGTACCCAGGCAGACAATGGGTTGGGTTAATTCATTGTTTTCAAAGGTCTTGAAGAAGTATTGTGATTGTGGTTTTTAACTAATTTTGTCCTACCTAAACGTTAGAATTATTAATAAACGTTTTATAATTGTTTTTATAAAAAACCTTTTTATTTAATAGAATAAAAAATAATCAAGAATTTATTTAAAAATATCTTTCGCATAACCAGGTCTCAATTTTCTGAAAAAATAACACATTTTGATAGGTGTTATTCATTAATAATTGGATGAATAAAAATGAATCATGTGGTTGTATCAAAACAGGTGCAGGAGGTGGGGTGCAGTGGTGGGGAATCCGGGGGTAGGGCGAGGTTCCGGGGTGTGGGGGGTACATTGGACGAATACTATATATATTTGTATTTTTTTTTAATTTGATAACGGCTCTCAAATAAAAATCGACATTTATATCAGAATTTTAAATTAAAAATAATATTAAAATAAAGCTTTTAACTGAAGGAAAAAGTTACCGAGCATCGCTCGATGCCTCCAGAGTACTATATATAGGTATATAAAATAAATATTTTTATAAGTTTTTGAAATTTTCGATAGATTGTTTAATCGGCAAAAATGGCCCAGATTAAAGTTATATGTCAAAATTGATCGAAATTACTTGTTAACGTAATTGGCTATCATTAGTTATAAGTTACATTTTTTGCACATTTCTGGCTAAAAGCGCTTGGTCATTTCAATTTCACAGTGATTCATTGATATGTCAAACCGACAGCTAGAAGAGCTTTATTTAAAGTAAAGAATCGCGAAAATAGAAAAAGAGAGAGAAGATTTTTGTTTTTTATTAGGTAACTTCTGCTTGAAATTTCAATGTTAATTTTTCTTAAATCTGTCGGAATTCTAGTGACAAATGCACAGCTTCAAGTAATCTTCTATATGACATACCAATTAATTCTAGTTTCACCAGAAAGCAATACAGGTGAGAATTAAATATTGGCCAGCTTCTACCTTTACTAGCAATGCCATATACTCTTAAAGATTATAGCTGTTGCGCTTCTAATGAAGAGAGAGTGTTGCGACTCCCAATATTTCTCTTTCGGCCTTGCAATCAATTTCAAAGGGGTTCACGCAACATGACTAGGATTGAAAAGGCTGTAAAAATGTCAGTATATGGTTTTAGAAAATGATCACCCACTTCAGAATAAATCGCTCCACTCGTTATGTTGCTTAACTACGGGGATCCTTTGATGAGTTGTACATATAAAATGCCAAGGTCGTTAATCACTAAGAAGGCTGAGATAATATAATAACACTGTTCCGAGACAGTGACCAACCAGAAGAATCAAATGCGCCGTATTTGTTACTTTCAAGATGTGTGAGTTTGCTTCTAACAGTAGTCCAAATCTTAATTTAGTGTAGAAGTATATGTGAATAATGCCAACGATTTAGTGATTTAATCTAAAGTACATTCAGAAGACTTAACAGAAGTAATTTGATAAAAACTTATAGTAAGTCATAAGATGTTAAGTAAATCACAAATTTCACGAAAATGAAGGTTTAATAGAAATAGTCTTTCTTCCTTTAAGAACAATGAATATATTATTTATTAAATAAAAGGGGAAAGAGCGATAAGGCAAAAGAAAACTATTTGTTTGCCTTCAATGACTGGTTCCTAAATGTGCTAGTTTATTAATTTATCAATCAGTGAATTTTGATTTCACTAATAAGCATCTTGAGTAGAATAAACATCTAAGCATACAATGATTCAACAACCTCTTATTATTATGTCCTGAGATTATCGATGCATGTTTGTCATCGCTGCACGTTTGATTCAATCAGCGACAAACGTGCAACGATAATCTCGGAAGATTGGAAGATAAGAAGTGAGAGCTTGTTGGATCACTCCATGAACAGTTTCACGAAAAAAAGTTCCGAAATATGAGAAGCATTTATTGTTATCCTAGAAACATCAAATCAAAATAAATATTTAAGAATTTAAATATAACTATAGAAGGGCTCGACCCACAGGACAGCTCACTTTGCTCGCTCCCTAACTATTAACTGCCCTCGTTCGTTATATACCTCCTTTTTTAGTCCCTCGTGGACTAATCAATGATGTGAGTCAAAATTGAATTTGGTATCATTTTTTCTAGAACTTGTCAATATCAAAATTTCAAAATTTAATATTTTTAACACTTCATTTTTTATTCTAATCCCAGGTGTCTTCTTCTTCTTCATCTTCTCTATAGGCTTTCGCCTGTTCTTCCAATAAGAAAAAAAAGAATAAAGACGTTAGTTTCTTGCTGCGACATCTTTCCATCTTTTTTTCGGCCGCCCTCTGCTCCGTGTGCCACGTGGGCGATTTTCCTTCACGATTTTTGCAAGGCGGTCATCCGTCATTCGTTCCACATGTTCCCCCCATCCTCTCTTTCTCACATCGATCCATTCCACTATATCCTGGATTTCGCTTAGTTCTCTTAGATCTTTGCTGCGGATTCTATCCCTTAATGTTTTCCCATGTATAGCCCTTATTATTCTCATCTCTGTTGTTCGGAGTAGTTGTTGGGTGGTAATTGTTGATGCTCTGGTTTCTGCTGCATATGTTAACACTGGACGTACGCAGGTCTTATAAATTCGTACTTTGCTTTTTGCTGACATATATTTATTTTTCCAGACCAAACCATATAGACATCCAGCTATCCTAGCACCTTTTGTTACTTGGGTTTTAACCTCTTGGCTCAGATCTCTGTGCGCCGAAATCTCGGCTCCCAAATAGTTAAATTTTTCAACTTGATCTAATGTTGTATTTTTAAGTTTAATTTCACAGTTAAGGTGTTCTTTCGCTATCACAAGACATTTTGTTTTTCCAATGGATATTTCCATATTTAATCTTTCTGCCATTTGATCGAATTGAGATAAGAGGGTTTGCAGATTTTGCTCGCTGTCCGACACCAAAACCACGTCATCAGCATAGCACACAGCCTGTATGGAGTTTTCTCCCATTTTGTATCCAAGATGGGTCGTCAAATATGCTAAAATTTTATCCATAATGAGATTGAAGAGCAAAGGACTTAACGAATCGCCCTGCCTCACTCCACTTGTTATTGAAATAGATCCCGATATCTGGTTATTCGATTTTATTTTTGCTCTTGTATTTGTGTTTAGGTCTTTTATTATCCTAATTAATCTTTCTGGAACCTCTCTTTCTCTGAGACAACCTATTATATCTTCTAATCTTACCCGATCAAAAGCTTTTTTAAGGTCTATGAAACATAAGTATGCCGGGTTGTTGAATTCAATTGATTTTTCAACTATTTGTCGTATAATAAATATAGCATCAGTTGTTGAGCGGTTCTTTCTAAAACCCTGTTGTTCCTCTCTTGGTTTAATGTAATCCATCAGTTTGTTAAGGATAATTTTAGTGAAGAGCTTTAGAATAGTATTTAGTAAAGTTATACCACGATAGTTATTAAGGTCTACTTTACTACCTTTCTTAAATATAGGAATTATTAAGCTCTCTTTCCAGGACTTAGGGATTTCACATTGTGTCACGATGTTCTGAAACATTTGAGTGATCTTCAGGACAAGCTCGCCGCCACCATACTTTAGCATCTCATTGGATATGTTGTCAGGGCCCGGGGACTTTCTATTTTTTAGGGTTTTTACTTCTTTTTCTATTTCTTCCGTGGAAAAGAATATGTCGTCAATATTATAAATTAAAGGTTCGACATTAGTATATGTAGTGCTCGTGTAAAGATTACCGAAGAAATCTTCCCATTCTTCTATTGTAATTTTGTTGTTACCAACAAATTCATTCATCTCTTTTTTATTTTTCTTTATTACTTTCCATACTTTTTTTGAGCTCCATATATGTCATGCTCCATGTCTGCTGTGAAGCTTTCCCAAAACCCTCTTTGATTTTCCTTATTCTAGCATTTACTTCGTTTCGCACTTCAACATATGATCTTCTTTGTTCAGTGGATGGATTGCCTTTATATTCTAGATATGCTCTTCTTTTTCTTTGCGCAAGCCCTTTTACTTCTGGAGTGTACCAGGGCGTTGATTTCTTGACGTCGCTTATATTAACCAATCCCAGGTGTAATTAGCCTAATTAGATAAAAGCTATTATTTTATATTTCTATTTTTGATGCAATTGAATGCAAAAAGGGGCTAACCGAGAAGATAGAGCACCAAAAATAGGCTTTGACAGACTCTTTTCTTGCATTACCAAAAATAAGTAAGTGATCAAGAGAAGGGTTAGAGAGGAAGGTGAATGTGTACCCCAGAAGGGCCTTGAAAGACTGAAGATTGTAGTTAGGAGAAAAGGGAAGCGGAGAGAAATTTTGCAGTCGCTAAAAGTCATGGTGAAAATCATATTGGCCAATGAATTAGTTCGGCACTTCTCCAATTTGATCGTGAAGCCATGTTGCAAGTCCAAGAACCTCGTGATACCATACATGCAAAGTAAACTTAAGGGGGGAATTATTAATTTTATCTCATCGGAATATACGGTGCTACATAGTATCTTCAATGTTATTCAATGTTGAAATTTTTAAATTTTTTATTTGTTTTACTCTCTCCCTATTCAGGTTTAGTTAAAAATATATATCAAAAATGGAATAAAATTATATTAAGTACGGGTAAATTTGGAAGAAAAAAATGATTGCAGATACCTATCACCAGGGTTTGTATAACTGCAATCAAACGCATACTATAAACGTTACACATTTGGGCTAATCTTTTTAATGATAGAGAATGATTATTTCTTAACTAATAGCCCTTACTTAAAATCTGATCTTAATAATATTAAGTTTTCAAAATTATGCTTAAAATGAGTTTATTATAGACTTTGTTTTTTTGGAAATAAATATTTCCTGCAATATTTTACATATAATTTATGATCCCAAACCTGTAATACGGTTGAACTTATATTTGTAAATTATATCAATTTTCAACACGAGATACTTTAAGAGGTAGCCCAGCACGCCTTTTCCCATTCATCAAGCAACGACTCTTTTTACTCACAACACGATGATGTTTCACAATTCCAATCAATATTACTCAATTTTTTTCATATTTTTCTTTCTTCTAGTTTGATTTTTAAAATTGTTTACTTTACGGTGGTAATTCATACCATAAGCCTACAAAATTTAATTCTAGTTTTCCAAAAAATTATCAGACTGGCAATTACTGATGATTTCTACTGGAATGGGCTGGAGGGCTCAAAAAATCAAAATCTATTATTAAGATTTTGAGCTATATTTTTGGTTGTTTTGTCTTTCTCAAAAACATACTACAAATTTGAGCAGACACAGAAAACTTAAACTTGGATCTGGGAGTTATTTTCGATTCTAAACTCACATTTAATGAACATTTAGATTACGTTATAGGCAAAGCAAATCGAACTTGGGGATTCATTTTTCGTAACACGAAGTCATTTAAAAATCCAGAATCAATTAAATACTTGTACATAACTCTGAACAAATCTGTATTAATGTATGCATCAACAATTTGGAGGCCTATCGGAAAGATTAACATGGACAGACTAGAGAGAATTCAGCACAAAGTTATGAGACAATTGGCATTCCTTTCCGGCAATCCTATGTCAAGGTTTGACCATGATTATGTTTCTATTGCTGAAACTTTCCGTCTGCCTTCTGTTTCTTCTTCTATGATTGCTTCTGACGTTTTGCTTTTGTATAAGATTAAGTCCAACCAGGTGAAATGTTCAGAACTTCAAAACCTGTTTCCTATACACAGTTCAAATTATATATTAAGAAACAGATTACCATTTTATCCAGAGATGCCTTGCAGTAGGCACTCTGAAGCAAATCCTGTATTCAGACTATCTCAATGTTACAATAATTTGTCACAACGACTGGATAATCCTCTGGATTTCTCATTAAGTATTAACAGAGCTGCAATTTTTTTCAAAAAGCTAACATTAATCTATGAGTGTACATTATATTGTATATTGTTATTATGACGTATTATTAGTATTGTTAGATTTTAGGAGTTATTTTAATGTGATATTTTGTTTTTGTTATTGTTATGACCTTATTTATAAGCTATTATAATGTATGTATGTAATAATATAATGTATGTATTATCAGGCATTAGCCGTTGAAAAAAATAAATAAATAAATTTAATAAAGATATGATCAATCTCAAGAAGTTTATTATCAAAAGTTATTAAAAAAAATATATTAACAAATTGAGATTTGGAAGAAACAGCAAGTACGTAAAAAAAATTATGTATTTTCATGGAATTACATAAACTATAATATATAAACCAGATGATTTCGGGCACTCTCCGGAGTAAGATCAATCGTTATATGGCGAGTTTGACAACTCTTTGAAGTAGAAAACTGAAATCTATAAGAAAAATCCAGATTTAAAGACAAATTTCACTCTAAGGCTAAAACCATTTAATTCCTCAAATAATGATAAGATATTTTTTTTAGATTTTCAAATTTTTCATCTCTTAGTTCTGAAGCCATCTCATCCAGCTATTTCAAATCAAAATCACCTTTTTTGATACATTTGTCAAGTTATTGTATCTGACATATTATTGAGTGAATTTATTGTTCAGATCGCCTCTCTCATAAGACGCATATGATTTTATAGGAAAATCTAAATGGATACCTATACAAAACAAGTTTAATTCCTTTAATAGACAAGTAGCCGACAGGCACTTAAATTTATATTAATAGTAGTAAATCTTCGCCAAGTAATAACCACTAAGCAATCAAATTCAATTTGATTTGAAAATGTTTGTCTCTAAGCTGAACGTGATAATCGAAAATTCCAAATTTCTATGGGAATATTTTTTTCCTTTTATAGTAAAACATGATAAAAGTGATTGTGGTGATAATATAATGACAAGTTTACTTCCGGCAGATCTTACGTGATCTCGTTGGGATGCTTTCTAAAAACGTTTATAGTCTCTTCTCTCATTAGTGGCCTATGCTCTTCTATTTTTTGCTTATTAGTTTCATATGTTTATATATAGAGGATTATTAAAAATGAATTTTCTTATAAATATTGCCAAATATTTTATTTTCTATATTTGTAGAAAATTATTTTAAAAATACTTCTTGTTTCATAGAAATTTCAAAAATCATTAAATAAATCATCTAAGAGATAGCATCTAATGAGTTATGAAAGAAGCACGTACATAATTAATCAGCTAAACAGCAGAACTTAGTACAGCTGTACCAAATATTTAAAAATCCAATAAGTCCACTTAAAAATTCAAAGAAAAGTGGGTTAATGGGATCGACATAGTACACATGAACCATTCCATTCCATTCGTTATCAAAGTCACAAATAGAAGTCAAATTAATTTTTAAATACATAGACTCAATTATTGTATTTTTTGGTTAAATGTTCAGTATCATTCGATTACACATGTTTTTAACAAAGTTTAACTGAATAAAAAAAGGATTGAATTGTATCGCGATATTTACACATATATCTATCGAAGTGGTTCTTAAACTGAGGGTTGGAAAAGATGTTTTGGTGGCCTTTTAAAATAATTAAAAACGATTATATATATACCTATAGATAAACTAAATATTATTTTATATCTTAATAATTACCTTAGTATAAACTAGAGCAGTGCTGCTTAATCTTTTCAAAGTCGGGAGCACTTTTGATTAAATGAAAAAATTTGCGGAACACTTAAATTAATTAGCCGAAAAACAAATAAAAACAGGATACCTGATATTTATATAAGATCTGAATTAAAGAATGTATTTCTTATGTTATTTATAAACCAAGGGTCGGCAACTGGCGGACAGCAGACAAAGTCCGGACCGCGGAAGGTCAAAAACATGACCGCCAAAAAATTTTTGAAAGTATAAATTACTCAAATAAATTATTTAAAAAATATTTTTCTATAGATAACAATACGTTTGAGTGCCATCGTTATTATTTTTTCTAGTATTTTACAATTGCTTGAATTTGAAAGTAAAGCATTTAGGGAAGAATTGCTAAGCAATATTGCCGTTTAAGCATTATTTGAAATTTCTTTTAGTAAATAATACTATGTATGAATTTCTATAACTACCACAAAAATATTTTTATATATCTTGAAAAATCTTGAAAAATATTAATTACATTTTTGGCTAACAATCAAGAAATATCTTTCATAATTTCGCGTAGCACTTGCAAAAAGCTCACGGATCATCAAGCAGAGGACAACCTCTTTGTTTCTAAATATATCAAAAACTTAAATATGAATCAAACTGTCGTCCTTTTAGCCGATATTTAGATTAAATTTCGAATTTTTTTTCTTGGCAATTAACAATTGCTGATGGCTTTCGGCCATATTTTGTCTCTATATTATGATAAAGGGAAAAATAGATCAGTTTTTTTCGATTTTTATTTTTCAAAATTTGATCTTATTGGATTTAAAACACTCCAATAGGGAACCTCTGATAGAGAAACAATCGTATAATATTTTACCTACATTATTGCAAGGGAAAGTGGAAAAAACATATTCTTAATAAATATTAACTATTAATAATATTTTTCTACGTGTCAAATCGCAAATCACACTTTAGAGATATATCTTGAATTGAAGAAATTTCAAAAATAATTAAATAAATCGTCGTGGAGATAACATCTAATGAGTTATGAATGCTATGATGGAAGCGTTTAGTTCATTACTCAACTCAAGAGCAATACCTAATACTATTAAGAAGAAACTTTTCTCAATTGATAAATACTCGTATAAGAAAAATAATTCTATCAATTTAGATATGTTTATTGTTAATGTATATTTCAATAAAAATAAATAAATAAAATAATGAAATGATTAATCGAATAAATTATGGAATTTAAACTTGCGAGGTTCATTCATTTAAAAATGAATATTAAATACTGTTAGGATGGAATTGGAAAAAAACTGCGTATTTAATTATGTGTATTATCCGAAATAATTTCGAGAGAAAATTTTTTAATTGGTACTTTTTCTTGATTTTTGTTTATATTTTAATGCCAACGTCAACAATTTTTGAACATTTACAGTCATCGAGCTCGAAAAAAATTTGCATTATCAAAATAAACGTAAAATTCCATGTATCTCAATTTATTATCATGGTTTTATCATGAACTTTAAAGAATAAATTACTATTTTCTAAACTAATTTCATTTAAAACTCAATAATTTTAAAAACTATTAAATGAACCAAAAGATAATATTTTTATAAAAATTTATATAATATTGCAATGGTCGTTGCGTTCGAAGTCAAACAATTAAAGTATATTTTTTTATTTATTTAGAATTTTATATATATATATATATATATATATATACATTCATATACATCTCGTTCTTCATTATAGGGACGCCGACACTTGGATCAGCCACTGAGATACGCCCATACCCCATAAAAAGTCGAAGCAGATCAAAAAAATAATAATATAATAATAAAACAATAACGTAAATGAAATAAAGCCCAATTCCCTTTGAACATAAGATACATATACCCCCTTCGCCCCTTTCCTCCTCCACCCCCTCATGATATTTATAATATAATAATAAAGTGTTTTGAAAACTTCAATAGAAACCCTGAAATAAGAAACGAATATATTGGAAGACTTAAACATGTTTTTGTAGGCAAACATTGACGCTTTCAGTGCAATTTATTAATTCCAATACTAACTTTCCCACTATCGGTATAGCTAATGGTGAAAGTTTTTTCTAGACTAAAAATAATTTAAAACTATTTGAGATCGACGATATTGAATTAATAGGTTAAGTCTTGTCTTTGAGAGCTATAGAACATGAGTTATGTAATAAATTGAAATTTTTTGTGCCGAGGGTAGCAGAAGTTTTATATATTGAAGGAGACAATAAAAGAGGGTATCTTCTGCTGGAATTATAAATTTTATTTATAACGAGACTATAGTTCGAGGGCTTTGCTCTTTCATCAGTCTATTACAATTGATTCACCGGAATTAATGTATGAACAATTCCTGTTAATCAATCGTAATAGACTGATGAAGATAGCAAAGCCTTCGAAACTATAGTCTCGTTATAAATAAAATTTATAATTCCAGCAGAAGACATACTCTTTTATTGTCACCTTCAAGTTATGTGATAAGTTAACTTTCAAACAGCTTATAAGAGATTTTGTAGAAAAAACTTGAGGAGACTATTTTTTAATATTCAATTCAATTAAAAAATGTTTTATTATTATTATTAATTGTACATTTTTAAAATTTAATTTTTTTTTTCATGTTTTAATTATATAGGTATATTTAATTATGTATATTGTCTATTGAACTTTTTTGAAATGAAAATTTTAAATATGTTTTGTATTTTTTGATGTTATGTTTTGTATATTTTTTTTTTTAAATAATGATTTTACTTTTTAAAAATACCTACAAAAATCATGTTTCAAAATAATAATATCTAAAGGGTGGGGAAAATAAGTTTTTCCTATGGCGGTGAAAACCCTGAATTGGGGAGTGAGAAAGAGGTGGTTATTTTAAACAACATAAAAATTATTTTTAAATTCAAAGAGATTAATCATTTTATATAGTAGGTATTATAAATTACTAATTTACAGATCGAAAATTTTCCAATTGAAACAATAAATCATTTCACCGGAAATGAGAAAGTTGGAATAATCAAATGGGGGTAGAGACCGAGAGACAGTAACTAAGCCACAACCCATCCATATTCTCTCTTGGTGAATAACATCCCATGGGATGGATTATTTGTTTTCCCTGATATGATAAAAAAGACAAAAGTTATTGTTGATTAATAAAGAGGGAGATTTTTCCCTTTTCTGTCCGACACAATGCCTCTGAGAGATGCTGAATAACTAATTATTATTAAATAGAAATCCATAATGAAAATGTAAAACAAACAAGAATAATTGAATTACTTTGTCATGTTCTATTTTTGTTAAGGTGGGTAAATCTAATAAAGCAACTTCATTGTGTAGTCAAATTTAATTATATAGTTTAAGAATAGAAAAACTATCAAGTTGTTGATTATATATAATCAAGTCAAGAGCTGACTTGCTCGGAGAGAACAAAAATTTTCCGAGTTTGATAATTAATTAAAATGTTTATTAATTTCAAGTTGTTATTTTGTAGCTGTTTTATAGTTCTGATTTATTATCACTATATTACTTTTTAACGCCTGATTAAAACCTTAGAAATGAGAAGTAAAATGGATTGTTCTTATTAGATAATTTTTAATTAATTTTCTATTTACCACTACATTTTATTAAATCCAAAGCATATTATATTATAGTTTAAAAAAATCATAAAAAATATACACTATACAATACCTACTGTCTCCAAATACAATTCTTTTTATTTTTTATTTGTTTGGATTAGGTACAGTAGCGAACTCAAAAATTATTTCGAGGAAAGATAATTTTTATATAAATATTAACTAGAATGTTATAAAAAATTATGAAATATTTATTTAAAAATTTTTGAAATGATTCCAGAAGGCTCGCGAAAAATATTTGGAGGATCGTAAAAAATTGAAGACGGGGAAATTTTTTTTTCAAATATTTTTTAAATTGTTTAATAAACTTAGTACTAAGTTAATGTAGAAAGATATATCTACACAGAGTATTTTGTTAAAAGTTGTACCATGTACCTATCAAAGTTGAGATTTAATTTTTTTTTGATACTAAAAATAAATGAGCTCTTAATTAAAGTTATGAGAAAATCAAAGAAATTAACTCCTTTTATATTTAAATTAAGGCCCCCCACTCAGAGATGTTTTTCAACACAGATTCATTCTTCGGTGGGTTCTTAGAAATTTTTAAGCCCAAGAGGGGGTTGTGGACCAAAAAGTTTGAGAAATACTGAAGTAGATGTTCCTAGGGATACGTCTCTACTATAAAGTAACTAAAAGTAAAACTTTTTCAAGACTCAGTAAACATTCTAAGAAATTTTATATTTTATCAGCTATTTTTTTACTAAAGTAAGCAATTTCAGGTCATTACCTACAACCGTTAAAGACCTCCTATTTAAAGATTTGATATTTTCACTTTTTCTGCATTTTCAAGTTCTAAAGCTCAAAATTCTAAACAGTTGTTTGTTTGGCAAATACGTACAAACATTTTACCATCGAGATGAACTTTCTATGATCTTAAATAATTGATGGTATGTGGTATGGGAATCTAACCATACAGATATTCTAATACAGATAGAAATAATTTTGCTACTTCACGTTTCAGAAATTTCTAAAAACAATTAAACAAAAAAAATTGATCTCAGTAAAGGACTCGAATAATTCCAATAGTTTCAAGCAAAGAATATCGTTGTTTATAAAAAATTATAAATCCAACAGTACATATTTGATTAGAATATATTAAATAGTGTGTTCAATCAAATAAATTAAAATACTATTTTCAATTATTTCACTTAATATAGTGTATTCGAACAAATCAAAATTTTATTTATTTGAATCTATATTCCTTGGTTTGCTTGCTTTTATCTTCACTTTAATATAACTATTAACTGCACATGGATATTGAATAGAAATAAATCAAAATTGAATTTATTTGTGGAAAGAATCAAATTAGTTCAATGAGTGAATAAATTATTTATTGAAAGTGAAGGAAAATGATAAGTACATTTATTTCTTTATGATAAATAATTCGTTTCTATTTTTTTATTTTTATCAGTTTTTGATTGATATTTAATTAAATCTTAATTAGTAATTATTAAGAAACTGTTGAAAGCTATTTCGGTGTTTACCTTAAGCCGATAATACTCTTAGAGTAAACGTAGATGATGACGAGCGGACAATCACAAGAGAAATGAAGAAATAATAAACCCGAGAGGCTTATCGTTTTTCCATTCCATGATAAGCGCGAAAAAATATATCGAAAAAAGGTGTTGGCTAGAAGAATAACCATTAATTTCCAAAATATATATTTTTATTTTAATTCTGTCTCTTTATCTATATCCATGATAGTTGACAGGAGGAGTGTTGATGAGACTCACACCTCTTTTAGATTATTTTAAAAATTTTATAATCAAAATTTAAAAAGAGTTTTAGACATTTTTAAACACAAATAACCAATAATAATATTAATTAATAATAATAGTATATTTACCCTGTAGCCCAGGAATTCCCAACTGGTGGTAAGCGTACCACTGGTGGTACGCGGGAACGTTTCAGGTGGTACTCGTGAGTGATGTGAGCAACAGCTCTCTGGGACGCATCTACATACATACATACTCTCTCAGTTCTAACCTTACCTTACTCTGTATACTTATATATATTCACTGTGAAATATACCTCTACATATAAACAAGTGCGTGCATTATTAATATTAATACATATACCCAGTCTCCAGCCTTCTAGTATATCAACATCAAGATACAACAAAAACGAATGAAACGAAATGTTTTTAGACCTATGGGTAATAAATAAAACTGTAAATTAATACCATTTTAATATTTTTATTTCTCCTTTATTATAAGCATGTTATAAATAAACAAATATCTAACCATTAAATATGAAGTTTTTTCAGGAATTTAATTAAAAAAGACTTTGAACACTTTTAGAAGAGTAAATATTATACGTTTATTAAAATAATTAGGTCTGGTGGTACGCCAAAGTTTCTCAAAAAGTCAAGTGGTACGCAGGTACAAAAAGGTTGGGAACCCCTGCTCTAGTCTATTACCCACTAGTGATGTCTGTAGAGGGCGTTATCTCCAATACCTTCCATTTTAGTATTGAGAAGTTTCAACTTAATACAAACATCTTTACGAGTGTTTTACAAATATGCCACATCGTACGAAAGCTTCTCAATTAAAAATAACACTATCACAGCCATAAGGACCAAGATGAATAATTCGACCGAGCCTAAACCCAAAAACATCTCATGGATAAGAGAAGTGCGTTAAAATCTGATAATAATAATAACGCATTTAATATGATAGCCTTCCAGCGGGCTTTTGCTCTCTAAGCTTACCGAGTAAAAAATGTAATTCAATAATTTCTCCTTATGAAAAATACATTTATTAAAAACATCATATTGTTGGCTTACCAAATGGTATATAGTAAGTATTTTAACTAACATTATGAAAAATGTTTTAATTATTTAACTCCACCCTTAAAAATGAAAAAAATGTCTGCGGTCAATATATTTTGTTAAGCGACTTAAAAAGAATTTCTTTAAAACAATGGATGAAAAGTTGAAAACTTTTTTAAAATTTGATAATTCCTCTGTTCTCAAATTTTAGTTTTTGGATTTTTTTCTTTTTTTTTTCATTAGCAAACAGCCTAAAAAGCTGAAACTAGAACTAGGCACAAATAGGTAGTTTATTAATACAAAGTTTTCTGTCAAATTTTAGCTGATTGTTTACACCTGCTTTCTTTACCTTTTTCTATTTTTCTTAATTTTTGAGCTGCAATTTTTGAAGCTAAAAAGATCAAAAACTAACCAGCGTTTGTTTTATGAATATAAACATTTTGGAATCAAAAGGAACTTTCTATGACATCATGTTTTTGAGTTATCGAAGGTATATTAATCTAGATAAGTACATAGGTACCAAAAAATAATTCTTGAAATTTTTTTTCAGATTCAGAATAAATAAATAATAAATGCGATTAAAAAAATTAAATTCTCGAGTGAATTCATTACTTAGGTCTGCTCGGCATGCGACGTGTTTGGTCTTATTCTTTTTGAAATTTATCTATATTTAATCTAGTTGTTCCGCAAAATGGCTTTTCTTAGGATCTTAGGATATAATACCTATTTTGAGAATAACCAAATTAATGAGTAAAAAATTAATTTCCATGGTTAAGTGAATGTAGAATAATATAATAATACAATTATAGAATTATAATTTTGTCATTAATTAGACCTAAATCAGAGCAAAACGGGCAAGGAGAGTTGCTTGACTAACCCTACATCTTCTAGTATTATCTATTTAAATACTGAATTGACAAAGATTATATATAGGTAGGTATGTATTAATATAATATGCAATATTTGAGTTAGCTATAACTGGGAGTATCTATTTACTTCCTGTTTTTAAGGTTAGGTCAAAAAACAATCTACCGATTTTTTTTTAATTGGCAGTATTTATTTAAAAATATGATTTTGTATAAATTCAATCCCGATTGACTAGGAAGTGAATGAATTCTGGCTCAAGTTCCGCTTACCATCAAAATTCTCACCAATTTTCAACATCCTCTCCAAATATAGAAAATGAATTGAATTTCTCACATTCAGTTACACGGATCGCTAAAAGTTTATTTCTATTAGTAAATTTCTCTCATTTAATAGCCTCCCTGATATTAGGTCTAAGAATGTATTCTTAATAATATATAGAATATAGGACTTTATATTTCATAGAGTCTTAGTGCTTTAAGCTGAGATGACCAGTAAAATAAATCCACTATGCAAATAATTGAACTACAAGTTACTAAATAAAATTAAATACTAGTAAGTCAATTAAAATTTTATAATTGGCATCACAAAATATAGATTAACAACTTTAAATTGGTAAAATGGAAGAAATTAAATGAATTGAATTTGAATTGCATTATAACTACACTAAATTGGCTTCATCAGATATTTAAATAAAAAACTATTAACTGAAAAATAGTGGCAGATTGGCAGTTTTTATAATAATTGTAGGACTCATCTAGAGTTCACTGATGGGTATATTAATATAGTATATTCATTTATATATAAATACTAGTATCGGTTGGTGACTTTTTAACCAGGGGATGATATCAAAAAGAATCCTTCATTTTTTAATTTTATTTTAATTTTCGCTTTTTTTAGCAAATTTCATCGAAAACGGCATCATTTTCGTTATTTTTTCAAATTTAACATTAGATTTTTAAAAAATATATTTTGGCGCTTTCACCCCAAACGGATACTGCTTTGTGTGACTGAGGGTAGTAGTCAGAAATTAATTCTTGTGACTTAGACTTCAAAGCCCCTGAGATGGAAATCGACCATCTTCCACAATGAATCAGCCTGTTCTATAAGATAATCTTCATTTTCTCCCAATTCTATTGCTATAAGCAAGCTATGACTTGTTTATAGCACTTTTAGTTATTTCTGATCTTATATATTGAGAGTTCTTAGAAATGGATTAGTCCAAAAATTCCCGCATCATCTTTATTTATTCATTTTTTGTATTATTACTATTTGAATAGTTCCTCAACGAGGACAATTTTTATTCGACTAAAACTTGTCTGGATTTGACATACTTGAACTGGAATATGTACCAGGCAGGGACTTCAAACCTTCTATTCCCTCCATTTTCGGAAAAATCATTCATTTTAATTTACCCCTTGAAACTATGCAACAATTTTATTTCATTTTGAGAACCAAATATACCCTTTCAAAAACAAAAAAATGTTGGTTATAGAAATATTTGAAATATCGGATAATAATTTGAAATTTAGATATCATCCTGAAATTTTGAAGTCTTTATACATTTATGAAAATACTCTAAATATTTGAAATTTTAGGGATGCGCCGCCTCCACAGCATCAATGGACCGCACGCCACTGATAAATACCTATATGTTTATTTGTATCAAGCAGAGGATACCCTCATTGACTTCCTCTTGGAAATTAAATTAAGGTATATTTTTGTCTTTTATTTTTAAATTGGACATTTCAGACATCTTCAACTTTCCATCATCAGCATAATACGATTTTTTTAATTCTCTGCTGTTGGAGATACAATTAAATATGGATTCATTGCAAATACAGGTGAATGATATAGGCACGTAGTGTGATTAAGTCACGCCAATTTTTTTGTTTTTGTTTTTATCTGTGAAATATTAAATTCCAAAAGAGCTATAAAAGAAAGTTGAAATAAAGGTAAAGTTTTCGGTCGTATGTTTTGATTATATATTAATCCGTTTTTATTGCTATTTGCAATACAGAGATCTCTGCTTAGTCATTATTTATAAGAGAAACATATCAATCTCTTCCAAAATGTTTTCCATGATAATATCAAAACATCACTTCGAAAATAGATACAATTTATTATTATTATTATTATTATTATTATATATATAGTTATTAATATTTTATTAAAATTATTTTTATTTTATTAATATAATCTATATATATTTTTTTTAATTTCTTATATTAAACAATTATTAATTTTCTAGGATCACAAATTCGAACCAGCAAAATCATAATTTAAATCGGTAATTTTACCTTATCATACCCTATAGCCAAGTATTGTAATCATTCTCGAAAAAGAGTTGTTGTTTCTTGCTTCTATTTTTCGAAACCATCTTGATAAAAGTATTTAAAAAGAATTCAGGGCGTTTCGGTCTGCATTAAAACCATTTATAATGAACATTGAAAAAATCATATTTCAAGAGATAATAAATAATTTGTCAAAATGTCTGTAATGGATTAGTGAGTGACATGAGTAAGAGTTACCATATTTTGCAAAACAAAATAGCTGAAAAACCAGTAAAGGTATTAAAACAAAATTTTATATTTGGATATTTTATATTGAGATTAAGGACTGATTAGATTTTGGCTGAATTTAGACCAAAAATTAGGGGGGGGGGGTGTAAAAATTCGAACTCTGTCCAAATTGCACCAAATTTTGCACAGTTATAAAAACCTTTAATTTCTTCCGAAAATGCCCAAGACTGGGGGTGGGGGGCTAGGTATATATATTAAAGGAACAGAACATATTTATTTTTAATTAATTCTTTTTTCTTTTTGTGTCATACTTCTTGTTACGTCGTGGATCTCCCCATAGAAATTAAAATTACATGCAGGGTTGGATCAAGAGTTTTTGGAGCCCAAGGTAGATTACAATTTTGGCGCTTGGAGCCACTCTCCCAAATAAAATAAACTTCAACGGATCCTTTCTAGACTTTATCCATAGTCGTTTAAAATAATAATACATGCTTTATTCCTTTATTATTAATCAGATATCTCTGGATATTTAAAGTCAATGTTTTATTTTTTGATCATTTTAAGTTAACGTCGCCGTCGATAGGTACAAAAATCATCTAAAAATGGCCAATTTACACTTTTTTTAAAGTGAAACAATATTAAAAGAATTATGCCTAATTCTATTTTAAAATATATTAAAAAGGTTACCTCGCGTCAGGTTATGAAAAAAAAAAATATTTTTTATTTTCGATCTCATAAAAAATTCGATTATCCCCAAATAATCATCTGATTAAAATTTTATAACTGTGATTTCGAACTACATACCTTGTAAATTTTAGGTTTGTATCCTATTTAATTTCAATAGGATCACTAGAATTAAACAAAATATTAAGTGATTTGTTCTAGAATGAGTGACCGTCTATAGACTCACTATGTGCTCTTGGCATTTTCACACTGTTCCCAATATCATTGGAACAGATGGGTGAAACGCGATTGGAATTAGGTGTACACCGTCTTTGGAATTATTTGGAATTAATTTGGAATTCATTAGATAATCTATTGTCATCTATTGTCTTATACTTGGAAATGAAAGTGGAAGTGGAAGTAGGTGTACAAGATTTTAGGTCGCGGTTCACCCCTCGATCGGAACAAGAGAGATGAAGTAAAAGGAGATCATTTTTGCTAGAAAAGTATTGGTTATATTTCTAAAAACCATATGGTGTTGCCATATACTGTATATAGATGGCCAATAAAAAGTATCTATTAATGCCAATCTTTAGTCCTGAAGAAGATTTGAACACAAATCTAAATCTTGACATTTAGAGATCTTTCTCTTTATTTGGTTGTTTGACCTTATAATATTATATAAATAATCTACAATAATTTCTTTATACAATAAATGATTTGATGTAATATATAGGCAATGTATATCTTTATCGATTAAAGTCCTAATTTTCATTTAAATCCTAAATAATTAATTAAAACTATTGATTCAACACAACAATTAAATAATATAATTTAACTATGGCATTTCGAGCAGTACTTGAAAACGATGGCAGAATAAGCCGATCGAAACTTCGTAATTAGATTTTACTATTTTATTTATATTTTTTTGGTGTAGGTAATTTAAAGAGAATGGTCCCCTAATAAATAAAAAAATTTAACCTTCAATAAATTGAATCACAAAAATATAAGCTTTAGTACAGTATTTCCTAGTCTTTTCAGTTTTGTTGCCCTTATAACCAATCAAGCCAAAAAAATATGAGAAAATAATACTAAAAAGTTAATATGATGATTGACTGTTTACTATTTGTTTTTCTACTTAAAATTCTCAATGTTCTTTCAGTTACAATTTGTAGAACTTTGACAGTGTAATTACTATTTAAATATGAAAATTAGATAAACCTATGACAATAAAAACAAATATACTTTAAGAACTACAAAAATCTTCTGCTCTACTTTAATTACTTTGACTTCACTCTTCAAATAGCTATTATATTCTCATGGGGGATAATTATCTCTAGGTTAGGAACCACGGCAGTTATTACCTATATCTACACTTTTTCCATGTGTATTTCAGAAAACCCCAATTGTATTTCAGAATTCTCAATTTTATATTAGAAAATAAAAATTGTATTTCAAAAAAACCCGCATTATATTTCAGAATTTTATTCTCAATTGAATATTAGAAAATCACAAATTTATTTCTGAAATCACCATTTAATTTCAGAAAAAAATCAAATGTAATACAGAAAATGTCAATTGTTTAGTCAGTAGTATGTGTCGCCTTCACTTTAATACAAGCACCGATTAAGATAAGTAAACATTTATTGAAGGATTATTCATGGTCTCTTGAGCTATACCTGGTATTTTTTCAAGTGCGCACTATTGTTAACTATAAATTAGGTTGGAGTTGGTGGTGTTTCACAAGGAGAAAAATTAAAATACAAAGATTTTTTTAGTTTACTCTATATATTTCGAGCTCTTAACTCATCGTCAGGAGAACATTGACCAAAGATAACATGATATTTTGAACAGAATTTATTTTAATTTTAATATGATGGACAGTTATTTATGACATAGTGTAAATATGAAAGAATTATCAGAAGGATGGATGGAATGGCTTTAGAAAGCCGACTGACCAGATGTAGGGACAAAGGGCTGGGACAAAGAAAAGATATTTATATTTGAAAGTTGCCGAAAATTATGTATGTGTAATAAAGAAAGGCAATAAACTATAGAATGCAATGAGAGTGCATAGCGAAAATTTAATCTCTCATTTTCTATTTAAAAAAATTAAATAAAATTAAAAAATAAACCCACCACACACCCTCATCGCACTCCAATTCAAATTAAATATCATTGATTAAGATGTCAATTATTGGTGAAGTTTTGATGTCTGTTTGATTGTTCAAGATGTTTTGATTAAGGTGTATGGCCTTTTTAATTTCAGCTGACTCCAATAAATCCAATTTCCTACTTTTTGGAATAAAATGTATATATTCCATCGTCCAACAAAGGAGAAAACTTTAAAAAACTTTATTTCCATTCTCCACTCAGCTACCCTATAGCTAATATGTTTCGCAAACTTAATATCACTGCATTCTATAACAGAAACAACCTTTCATCCATATTGGTTAACAATAAAATCGATATAATAAAACCAACAACAATGAGCGGTGTATATAAATTGCAATGTAATGACTGTCAATCATTT
Organism: Forficula auricularia; assembly: GCA_024734495.1. Taxonomy (NCBI): domain Eukaryota; kingdom Metazoa; phylum Arthropoda; class Insecta; order Dermaptera; family Forficulidae; genus Forficula; species Forficula auricularia. The sequence continues at coordinate 26,565,014 of JALMQS010000128.1, forward strand.
TACATCGGGCAAACGGGCAGATCTTTCAATCAACGCCACGTTGAACATATGAGATCTCTTCGCAATCTACAGGTGAATAGTTTGAACCCAAATGCCCCCCTCTTAGTTATACCTCGGCTTTTGCAGATCATTTGTTTGACCACAACCATTCACCTTCATCGACCAACCCCTCCCTTTACATTTTATTCCAAAAAGTAGGAAATTGGATTTATTGGAGTCAGCTGAAATTAAAAAGGCCATACACCTTAATCAAAACATCTTGAACAATCAAACAGACATCAAAACTTCACCAATAATTGACATCTTAATCAATGATATTTAATTTGAATTGGAGTGCGATGAGGGTGTGTGGTGGGTTTATTTTTAATTTTATTTAATTTTTTTAAATAGAAAATGAGAGATTAAATTTTCGCTATGCACCCTCATTGCATTCTATAGTTTATTGCCTTTCTTTATTACACATACATAATTTTCGGCAACTTTCAAATATAAATATCTTTTCTTTGTCCCAGCCCTTTGTCCCTACATCTGGTCAGTCGGCTTTCTAAAGCCATTCCATCTATCCTTCTGATAATTCTTTCATATTTACACTATGTCATAAATAACTGTCCATCATATTAAAATTAAAATAAATTCTGTTCAAAATATCATGTTATCTTTAGTCAATGTTCTCCTGACGATGAGTTAAGAGCTCGAAATATATAGAGTAAACTAAAAAAATCTTTGTATTTTAATTTTTCTCCTTGTGAAACACCACCAACTCCAACCTAATTTAATTTTAACAATGTTTCACTATAAACCAACACCGCGTTCCCTAAATTTTATTGTTAACTATAAACGAGTCAAACTATACACATACTACTACTACACCTTTTCCATATATATTTCAGAAAATCCCAATTGTATATCAGAATTCTCAATTGAATATTATAAAATCACAAATGTATTTCAGAAATCTCAATTCAATTTCAGAAAACCTCAAATGTATTTCAGAAAATGTCAATCGTTTGGTTAGTTGTTTATATAGGTATGTTTATTTTCTGAAATACAATTGACATTTCTATTATTCAATTGAGAATTCTCAAATACAATTGGGATTTTCTGAAATTAACCTGATATTGATATTTTCTGAAATATAATTGGAAAAGGTGTAGTACGTATATCTATTATAATTTTTTTTTTACTTATATTCTTTACAATAAATAACTATAAGATAAAAGGGTATTATTGTGTGAGCTATGATTGGGAATCTGGATCGGGATCGGGAAGCTGGCGCCCGGGGAGCAGGGTTTCTATTTTCTGGAAGTACTTTCACCCGAAGGCGCATCCGATCCATTGCAACAGCGAAGCTCCTGCGAGCTGTCACTATAAAAAGCGAACCGGCGTCGCACTTCATGTGCATCGTACTTTCCACCCGCGCACAGTGAGGAGCTTCACACATAGCGGAACTACGCGAAAGACATCCGAGAGCTTACTTTGCTGGAAATCACGTACCAGGACCCACGACAGCCACCATGGCTTTTGCCAAAGTGGTAAGTTTTCATAAAATGTTTTAACAACATTTTGTAAATATGTTTCATTTATATCCCCAAAATCTAAATCTTTAATAGAATTTGAAAAAGTACCATGGTATCAATTCGACAAATCAATTTTTTTATGTTCGTGTGCGCGTATAACTTTTGATAGGAAATATATATTTAAATAGGTTTTTTTACAATGTAGTGTGCTGTTATCGAATTGGTCCGTATAGTTGCATTACGCGCCAATAACTACAAAGGAGAACCAAGAAATTGTTCCTAAAATTAACGAAATTTGAATTATGAAAATTGTTAATCGGGAAAGTGTCCTCTTACCTTCAAAAATACATATTTTGTATTTCTTTAAAATTTGATTTTCAACTTGCAAATCCAATTGTATGAAAATTAAAACAACTAAATTTCTCAAATTCCTCAAGCTTTTGACTAGAGAAATTAAAAAAAAAAAACTTTTTAAAAGTTCCCTAAAAAGGATAGGTAAACAAGTTTTTTTAAGTTGGTGGAAAAATTGATATATATCAGTAAAGTCAATTCTTTTTAATAAAGTACACTTTATTTCAAGTTTGCGGCGAGTTAAAAAATATATTTTATATTTTTTAAGGCATATTTGAAGTTGGTTTGTGTTTTTAACTGTTTATTTATTTCCTAGGTATTTTTGGAAATATTTATTAACCTTTTAAGCTAATTATATTAAAATAGCCCAAAGAGTTATTTATGAAAAAGGAAATGAAATGACAACTACAAGCACCTGATAAGATCCGAACTTTAATAGAATTTTTCTCTTAGCCAACTTTCATCCAGTTATTCATTCTCTACTAATTTATAAATTAATTGTTTTCTTGAAAAAAATTAAAATCGAAATTTTTCTAAACAATGTTCCCCCGAATCCAAAGTGTGTATTTTAACAATATTCTGGTTAGATCTTTGAACCAATAAAGAAATATGATTAATTACTGTTATATACTGTTATATGAGTCAATTTGTATATTTTTTTTATTCAAGTAATTTTATATTTTATTGATAATTTCTTTTAAACAAGTAAAAAATGGAAAAATTTTTAAATTTTCATAAACAGCTCTTACATTTTGTTTTTCATTTAGATTAAATAGAAAGAATTTTCTAGTTTATTTAAATATGAACGAGTATAATAATCATAACAATCGATTTAAAAAAAACACTATAAATAGGTACTTAGTTTTAAATACCTGTAATGATAAAAATTTTGAATATTAAATTTATTTTCAATTTTCGAGGGTGATTCCGTAGAAAATTTCTAATTAATGTTTTATTACGATGTACAAAAACTCTTCCAGCTAAAAAAATCAATTTACTTTATTTATCTTATTTTCAAATTTAATATTGTAGACCTCTTTTTGGAATGTGGTTTCATCTTTTTCGATCAGGGTTGAGGGTTGCTTTAAGTAATTTTCTCTAAAATAGAATGAGTATAAGGATCTAAAAAAAATTGTTTTTCTTAATGAATATAAAAAGTATAATTCGATAATATTGAAATTCAAATCTTGAACTAGCCCTTTAATTTAGATTTGTGTAGATTTGTTGCTTTGGTGGTTGAGTTGTATTTCGAAAGTGAACTGTCGGCTTAAGCCATCTAGAATGGAAACTATAATGAGAACAGATTTGGGTATAAATTGGAATTTTAGGTCTCTAACTTTTATTCTTACAATAAATTTTCTTTATTAAAATAAATAATTGTTTCAATTATTCTTAACAATTCTCTTTCAAAATAATTTGATCGAGTTAAGAAAGTTGATAATAAATAAGAAAACTTTTTTCCTTATCCCAAGTATACTTTAGTAAAAAGAGGAAGGGGAAAGTGGATGAAATGATAAGAGAGAAATTTAACAATTTGCCAAAAAAGAAACTTTTATTGATAAATTGTTAAAGTTTTCAAATAAATTTATTTTAGAAACTTTTAGTAATTGTTAGTTAGTACTTATTGAGTGAATGAGTCATGATTGATTTGATGTTGGGACTTAGATAGTCAGATAAAAGATTTGGAAAGCTTTTTTGAATATGAAATGGTGTAAATTAATTTTAATTTTTCTGATACCATGACTGGTAGACACAACAATATGTTCTATCCGAAATATTGTGTTCTTAGACGAATATTTTTTAATTAACTTTTTATTTACATCTTCCTTTTTCATACCAAAAAAGGTCTTCTAAGTCAGATACACTTTTCATTGTCTTGTGTAGTCTTATTGTCTAAACCAGGGCTGTACAAACCGGGGCCCGCGGGCCGCATGCGGCCCAGCACTGCAATGAGTGTGGCCCAACATAAAATCATGAACTTCCATAAAACATTGAGATTTATATGTAGAGAAATATTTATTATCTTTTAAATAATATGAATGTACATTTGTACAATACGTGAAACTTTTTTCAAGAATAAAATTCACTAATAACAAAATTATAAGCTCAACTAATTAGATAAAAAAATAATGAAGTTTCGAATATTTAAAAATTATTCTTTTTCTCATATTTTCATTTTCGAAAATATTTATATGCTACGACACCAACCAAGTCTATCATTATATCATTCTGTTACAAGGAGACAAGGAATTGGGGTTTTCTAGAACAATCACAATTAATTGATCATTTCTTTCCTGGACTAAAACTTGTCAGGACCCTTTTAAAAAATAAATTATCATTCCTCATATCCATCTTTAATCCCATTCGATTTAAACCAACCCGTAGTGGCCCAATATAAAGTCATAAAATTCCTTAAAACATTGAGATTTAAATGTAGATACTGGAAAACATACAACAATTTGGCCCGACAATTTTTTTTTTCTAAAATAAGAAATCTGAAAATCTATTGTGAAGTTTTCAAAAATAAAAGTGCTAATTTTAAATTTTAAATCTGGAACTAATTTCAAGATTTCCGAAAAAATAATCATCATTTTAGTCTATTTTCGACTCCATTTTCATTAGAAATAAATTTTCTACTTGCAAACTTTCTGATTGAATGTTCTTGAACTTCAATTAGATATCGATCTGAAAGAAAAATAGAATTTTATATTAATTATCTAGCCAGGAAAAATATAAACAAATACTAATAACTTAAATAATATCACTTTCTGTGAGTATGTATGTAGGTATTAACATATAGGAAAAGCTATTTTCAAGTATAAAATTTACGAAAAGTAAAAAATAGAAGCTCACTATGAGCTGAAAAAATAATAAAGTTCTTATTAACTATCTTTTTTGAAAAACAAATATCAATAGAAATTTTATCCTCGGCCCAAAACATTTGTGTTTTTCTTCAAATGTGGCCGGTGTAAGCCAAAAGGTTGGACACCACTGATCTAAACATTAATATAGACAAGCACATTAAATTATTTATTTGTTTATTGTTAATTTTGATTTATTTCTTTTTTAGGAGGGGGGGATTTAATATGAATTCATATCTGAAGAATAATAGTATTATTTGTTTAAAATTTTTATAATTCATTTATCTTCCATTAGGGCATTCTCTTTACTATGGAAGTTATTCTCTCATAGCCGAAAGAGAATTAATGCTCCATCAACCAGCTGAAATTTTGGAAATTATAAAATTTTGCGATTTTTTAATTCTATCTAAGATTCTTAATCCTCATCTTAGTAATGTCTTCGGGAAATTGGACCCTGGGAATTGGAGTGGATTCCCATTATGTTTGTTTTTGATAAGATGCCTTTAATGTTCACCATGAAAGATTCCTGACTCGAATGGGAATAAATCCCAAGCTACGCGAGTGATTGACAGATGATCGCTCTATTCACTAATCTAGTCGTGCTTTTATTTTAGATCCATTTCTAATTCAAATTACTACAAAATTACTTATTGATCATTGAAAAATTTGGTATTTTTTTCTATTTTGTAGCAGTCTCTTTGAAGGTTTTTGAACTCATTAACATGTATTCGACACATCTCTTTATAATAAATTAATTAAGTATAATGTTTTTACTTTAATTGTTAATTTTTTTTAATATTGCATTATTTATTAAAAGCATAAAAAGAAATCGAAATTGTAGGCGCAATCTTTTAGTCGAAACGTGTAAGAACTCTAAAGTAAATAAAAACTCATACGTTTTTTCTACGTTCTTGACAAGATGAAGAAAAACGAAGATGAAAAATTGACAAAAAAACAAAAAAAAAAAAAACAAAACAATTTCTCCAATCGAGTGAAATTTTCCCCTCACTAACTAACAATCGTAAATTTTCTACCACCATCGATTAGCTAGAAAATTCTACTTTCTCAATAACCAAGAACATTATAGATACAAGATAGATAAAAATCACAGGGCTTTGTTTGTTGGGGTTTAATGAATTCCTCCCATTTGAGTTTCTATATATATTAAAAAAACTAGTTTGAATCAGAAAATTCTTAGGATTTTAAGGGAAAATCATTAAAAAATCTTCCTATAACAACCTTATGTAATTCCCTGATAGAATGCTTTGTTTCCGGAGCGGCGTCAATAAAAGAAAAAATTGAATTCATTAAAAAATAATTAATTAAACGAGATCAGCTTATAAGCGTAATTACAAAGGAATTTTGTTTCATCCCAATTAATTTTTAATTACTGGAAACTTACAATTACACTGTATCATAAGCGACGTTATTATACTAAATTCGGTTGGCTATGAAATTCATTTTATGTGTAAATGATAAGAGTAAAGTATAGGATAACAAAAAACAACATGGTCTATAGTTTAGATAAAAAATATTAAGTATATTTTAAATTTATGTACTTTTTATTCATCGACAAATAGAAAAATTAAAATTTATAAAGGAAAATTCTTGAAAAGAATAAATTCTTTATTAACATATATGTATTCATTAAATAAACTTCAACGGATCGCTGCTAAACTTATCCAAAGTCATTTCGATATTAATATGTTTATTTCTTTATTATTAATCAGATATCACTGGTTATTTGCAGTTCATGTTGACATAAATTCAAAAATAGCCATCGATTCTCATCTAATATTTGAGGAAGAAAGCATTCTACAATGCATTTTTGACGTTTCGATTATCATTGATAACCATTGCTGAAGACTTGGAGAATTGGCTTAAAATCAAACTTGAGTTGTTTACCCAAAAATAATTTAGTCTTTTTGATTTTAAGTCGATTCTTCCATGTTTTCAGTAGAGGTTTCTATTAATTAAACACTTTCATTATTGTAAAAATTGATACTTTGTTTAAAAATTACTTGTCCGCTTCGAAATGGTCTCGCGTCCCAGGGCTGGATACGACTGGCTTATGGAGTTGACAACAAGCTGGTTGGTGCCTTCCCGACTGCGAGCGTTCATCAAGGCGGGTTGCCTATCTCCGCCTGAATCGTTCCTCTTGAAGAATGGCTTGTTTGCTTGAGCCACCCAGTTGACTCTGTATGGCTGAAAAAGTAGGAAATGGCGGGTGCTAGCGGGTAATAGGGCAGTACTCCTGCATGAATGGATCCATTAATCGACCAAGCAAGCTGGCAGACGTCCGCTGCCTGGAACGTTTCGAGTTAAGCATTTCGGTCCTCACGGAGAATACCCATTCAAATCACCAGTTTTAGCGAAACAAATCAACATAATTAATTTTAGCTCATAATATGTCCTTGTTTTTGAAAACTACCAATGCATTATTTTTTCTTTTTCCTTTATCATATTTTTTATTTTTATTTTTTTTTTACTTTTCTTGAACATTAAAATTAAAACATTTTATATAGTAAGGTAGAAGAATCCATTTTTCTTCTCTTCAATATAAAATTCAAATTGTATCTATCCTCGCGAACGATACAAAAAAAGAAAAAAATGATTCAGAGTGAAGTACTAAGATAGATCGACAATAATGTATGAAAATTTTCAAAGATTTACACTTATTAACCCTTGTGATGTGTACTAAATAAATATTTAAAAATATTGATAAAGATAAAAAGTCATGTTTGGTAGTGTGCGCCAAAAAGTAAAACTAACAAAAATAAATAAAATTCATTTGATGTTTAAAAAACTATATTTTAAAGTACATTACCCTAGAGTAAGATATATTAGTACTTTTTTAAATTCTTTATCAGATCAATTCTTTGATCAGTTTAATAAAGCTTACTGTGCTTCGCATTGGATGGAAGTAAAAAAGAAATGGAAATATAATATTTAGTCCGTATCAGTTAAATACCTAAAGTTTTATGCCGAATGATTCAAAAAGTGAGATAATCTGTTCGACTACCAAAGCATCAGCAAGAAAAATCAGAGTTTAAATTCTGTATTGATTCCATTAATTAATTGTTTTTTGCCCGATCCTATACCATGTTGACAAGATCCCAGAGTCTACCTTCCTACCGATTATCGTTATTTGATCAAAACGATTCCCTAGTAAAGTTTACATAATTTCCTTTGACTGAAGAAAAGTCCATCATTCTTTGCTTGTTACGTTTGTTGTGTAGGATATAAAATCCAATTGAAATTAACCAATATTTTTATCTAATTCTTAACGATGTGGTCATTCTAATGAGAAAACGACATTGAATTTCCTAATGTTTTTAAATCAATTGCTAGAAAGTAATCGTTTGTAGACATGGTTGCTGCCAATAGGTTCTCGCTATCGATTTCCTCACATTCCTATTCCTGTATTTGTTGCAAAATGTATCATAGTATTTTATGACTTATCACCATGTTCTCTGATACCTGGGTGGTGTCGGAAGAGACTTCTTTGCATTCAAATTTTGATGCCCTATATACATAGAATAGTATTCTTGTCATGATTTAAAGAGAGTTATATCTAGAAAATTCTCGAGAGTATATTAATATTGAATCCAAGGTGTTATAATATAATATAATAATTTCTAATCCATATAAGAAGGGTGTGTCAAAAAACAATCCGGGCTATGAGTTTTCCGGGTTAAGATGGAAACAGTATGACATAGTATTCCGGGTTAAGATGGAAACAGTATGACATATAGTATTCCGGGTTAAAATGGAAACAGTATGACATATAGTATACCTATATCAAGCGCAGAAATTTGGCCCAGATTGCTTTTTGGCACTAGAGTTAAATTCTGATGGGGTGAATACAAGTTTGAATACAGTATTTGACATTTAAAATTATCCATAAGAACTCAGATTGAGTATTTATAATGAAATCTAATTTTACTACTATAACCGCAGAAATAAATTTTTATATTATTAGATTATTACTTGCCAAAAATAAATTACTAAATGAATCAAATACGTAAAAGCTTGCTTTGCCCGTAGCAACGATTCTCTGATTGCTGAATTACAGAAGTGGTCTGCTGGTTTATTTGTCAATACGTTTGAAGTCAGGACTAACTCTCTCTATGTAAGGCACTGTTAATAGTAGGTAATAAATTTCTCGATGGGCTGCTTATTCTTTCATCAGATCGAATTAAAAAAATGATTCTTATAACTTACTCATTGGTTGAATTTAAGTCGAAGACAAAATTATTGTTTTCATCAAGATATTGGAACTTTTATTCAAATCCAAAATCAAAATTTATTATTTTCATTTTTAGCTAATATTGATGAAATAAAAAAAACTCCAAACCTCACTAAAAAAATGAGATTAAATTTGGTTTGTCTTTAAAAAAAGGTGCTTAGTTAATACATAATGTATAATGTTTAACAAGTAAAGAATGGTGATAGTTTTCTAGTGAATGCAAGAGTTTAATGCCCTCACTACAATCCCTTGAAACACGTGAAACCTATTTATTTAAGTGTTAAACATGAAATATTTTATTGCTTTGTTTATTCTTAATGGAAAATATTAAATAATAAATTTAAAATATATAGTTTTAATAAAAGAAACTATGTATATAAGATTTATGTACTGTTAATAGAACAATTTCCATTTTGTGAAAAGATTAAACAATTAGAGCTCTTGATATTTTAAAAGTAGTTAGTAGTACCATAATATGCTACCTCAAATTTATTTACTATAAAGTCCAAGAAAAAATCGGAAATATTATTCATGGCCTATTCTTCTGATCAAATTTAATAATTTAATTAAATGAACCTACTTTAAAAATATATAATAAGGTAAAATGAATTGAGAGCTTACCTGGAATCTCTTCCCGAATAGTCGTCCATTCTCCTTTTATTCAATTTTCTCTATTCTTGGACCTAAGTTCTGTTTGCATCACTCAAGTAATCCGTATTATTCATATTTTCATAAATCTATTAATATTTTCAATTTTTTGGCGTTGTTTTCTATTTATTTTTTTCTCCATAAAAACATGTGTTATTTCATTTTTACTGTCAACTTATATTTAATTATACTTCAAGTGCATAAAGAAAGTCAAAATGTGTTTCTTTTATAATTAGATATTTTTATTTCTCGAAGACGGACTGTTAGGTATAAAATTGAGGATTGAATGTAAGGTAGTCCAAGGATAAAATAAAAGATGATTCCCAATAAAAGAAGATTTATTGGAAACTTTTCCTTTCACACTTTTGAACTGACGTTTCGAAGGATCTTTTCTCCTCTTTCAGTACTCGAAAAAGATAATTTTATTATTTAGGGACGATCATAAATTTCTTTTATAAATAAATAAGAGTTGATTTGTTTTTTTTTTATTTTTGAAAATTTTTGTTTTAATGCTTATTTTAATTTTCTTTTTTTATTTACAAGAACATCAGTCAATGCAGTGCCTACTATGCATAAATTCACCAAAAGAAGTTTTCAAATCTTGTTGCAATTAATTCAATCACAAACCCTTAAGTACATCCGAAAATATTAATAGATAGACTTAGCACGTTGAAAAAAAATCAAATATGGTTTTAAGCATAATTAAACAAATTATTGATTTTTTTATTTCTTAGTTTAATAAAAAGAAATTCTATGCCAATCAGTAAATATTCTTTCTACTAATGGGAACCATCCAAAAATTCTTCTATTTCTATACTTAATAACAAATGTGATTTTAATATAGGCATGATAATGAAGATTATTTTTTTCTCAATAGTTTAGCCTTATTAATGTGGTGCTTTGAGTAAATGACTTTCGTGGGAAAAAATATATACTATTCCATTTTAACAATAGTTTTTTTTAATAATTACTATTTAATAATGATGATATGAATTTAAAATGATACCTACCTATTTAAAGAATAGTAAATTTTATTATCTCTATTTAAAATCATTATCTAGTCATCTAAAGCTATATATTTACGCGTATAAAATTTATCACTTAATTATCTTTTTAAAAGCGTTATATTAATTATTCTTAAGTACAAATGAAACAATGGTTTTTGTAGTGTTAAAGGAAAATGGAGCACATTCATGTTAATAATGAGTTAGGTTTTTTTTACTTTAGAGTGATGTAAATCTTATTAAAGATAAATGGTTTTATTTAAGTGCTAGCCCTAGGCATATATATTTATTCTTGCTAAGTAAGGGATCTATTAAATAAAATAATTTTATTTAATGATAATTCCTTTTACAATTATCTTTATTTTAGTAGTTAGTATCATAGAAAAAAATTCCCAAAAGTCTTTACTTTTTTCTAAAATATTTTATTTCTATATATTATATAAAAATTAACGTTTATGCAAATCTATATGATTCCAAACTTCTCCTCTCTCCTGTGTTCTGTTTTTTTTTTTTTTTGTTGTTTTCCTATGGTCTACCTCAAAAATTAATAAAAATTTCTATACAGAAAAAGGAGAAAAAAGTTAACACTTTATCAAAACTAAACTCAATACCCTCCCCAGTTAGAGCCCTCTTAATAATAAAGCTAAATAGGTATAATAAACTATTAAAAATATATTTTTTTATTTTAATTACCTTAAGAAAAAATGATATTTTCTGCATTTCCGAGCTGCTAGTTCTAAAGCTAGAGAAAAAAATTCTCTCCTGTGATTATCGAGTAATTTCATATTTAGTAATTATAACTATCATATTTTAAAATTAAAGAAATTAATTTAATAAATAAATAATATAAATAATAAATATAGATTAATTTTTATGAATTTTTGTTCAAAATTATTTACATTTTATTCTTGTACTTACCTATACAATTTTGTTCGTTTTATAATATTTTTCAACTTGTTCTCCACATCAATGGAATTTGTAAATAATTAAATCAATAGAATTTTTAATTTAATTATTAGTTTTTGCTCCTTTTAAATTAAATAATTGGAATTTTTTCAAAACTAGTTATGCTCCCCGCAAATGTTCGTGATTTGATAATTTTTCATCAGCGAATGGTTTGATCTAGAAAAGGTGAACCTATACTCTATACATAGAAGATAATTTATACAAATAATGTGTGCCAGATATCAGGTCATAAGTTTCAACCTTTTTTTACTGATTTTCTGAATTTATAAAGAATAAGTGTTGAAGCTTGAAATTCTAAAATCTAATCAGTTCTTCGTTTTGAAAATACAAACATTCGAAACTTTCTAGGGCTTTCAGTTCTTGAGTTATTATGCGTATCTGAATCAAGACAAACATACAGAGGAAACATACTTGAAAATGATTTTACCTGATTCATGCACTTGTAAACATGGCAAACGAAAACAAATAGAGCAAATTTAATACCTTAACTCCACTCCCGAGCGTACCGAGTAAAATATCTTCCATTTATCACTCAAGTTTAAAATTTAATAAAAAAAAAATCATCACCACATATGATGCAAAATTATGTATCTTGGGTGGTTTCTGTACCAAATGCCAACTAGGAAGGCCAGTGTCAAACTTTGCTTCAATTACCTTAAACAAAACATTTTTATTTTTTGAAATGTTTATTTTGATTTTAAACAAACATCTAAAATAATATTTTTATTAGCGTTGTAACGAATCAAAAATAAAATCCCCGTTAAAGTGCTAAGATAACTTTCGCTTTTTTTAAATGTTTTTCTGTTGTTATTTTTTCATAGGCCCTTTGATAGCCCGTCATCAAGGACGTGACATTCCCAGGAATGACGCAAGCCTCTGGGAAAGTCGAAGTAATCCTCCTCTTTATAATATCAAATTAGAATCCGGGGAATTCACTAAAAAATGTTGTCAAAAAAGAATAAGAAATTTATCGATTTGTAAAATGACCTGTATTTTTCCATCTATTAATATTTAATTTAATCAAAATCATTTGGGTCAAATTTTATTCAATCCATTGAACAGAAGTATTCAATCAATAGAATCCATTTATTATATGAGTATTGTTTCAAAAATGTTTAAAATAAAAATAGCCTTACCTACAATCAAAATAATGAAATCGGTTCTGAAGCTGGCATTATACATAAATACATACATAATAGTATATAATTTTCAACGTGTACATTCCAAAATTGGTATAATAAACCGATGAATCTATAAAAGCATCTATTCATATAGTATAATATAGAAAGTATAATCATTTGTTCAAATGGGCTATTACTTTCTATTGGGAATTGATAATCTTTTTATTATAGAAATTGAAAAGATTTTGAGAATTCAATAGCGACATTAATAAAATATCGTAAATGTTAGAGAAAAAGTAACAATTTACTAAGTAAAGTTATTACACATTCTAGAAATAGCGCAAGATCTAACGGAGTTGATCGAATCAAACCAGTAATCAATTAGCTTAGAAAAAGAAAGATGTTGCTGAACAGTAAGAAATATGCTGATACTTGTGTGAAAACTGGACGATAAGAGTGAACTCAGGATTGAACCGTTTATGCTAGAGTTCAGCCAACTCATATCTGAGATTGATTGCACTTCTAAGTCAAACACATCGGAAGATATAAAAAATATATCCCAAGGAGTGACATTCTAAATACCTACATATGTAATGTTTCTAAAAAGAAAATACAATTGAGAGGACTTACACTCTGCAGAAATTTTTGAAGACAAGCATGCAATGAATCAGTAATCGATTAATCGATTCATCAACAGTCAAGTTCACTAATATATTCAATCTGACTTAACCTTGAAATTATTTTTCATAATAATGGAAATTTGACAAGTTTTTGAATATATTTTAAAATAATTCTAAAATTAAGATACATGATAGCTGTTTCTATAATTTTGGTAAATTAAAATGGCTAAATGTAAAATTTAATTTTACTTTATTTATAACGTTTTAGATTTTAGAGATAATAATAGATCGTGAGATTGCTGAACTAGTCGAACTAATTGTTTATTTTCAAAAAAATTCTAAAATATACAAATAATTAAAGATATAGATAAAGTTACTTTGATGTATTATCATTATTATTATATGGCTAAAAAATCTAAAAATAAAATAAAGAAATAATTTTGGGAGAAGTTCTCAAAAGGCACTGTAGTTTGGTATGACACATGAAGTTAATTTAGAAGATGAATCTTATTAATATTATTTATTTTATAATACTTATGAAAAATAATAAAACTAATTAACATTATTTTATATCTTGTTTTAGGCGTTCGTCCTCTGGTGCATTGTAGGCCTCAGTCAGGGCACATGTCTACTGTAGAGACGGTAAGTTTAGCATTTTCACAAGTCTTTAAAATTATATAACCATTATTATTAATGATATTCATAAAATTTTATTGGTGTAATGCAAATTAAAGCTGAGAGAATTGATGTTGTTTTAAAGCCTCTTCTTTATAGTAGCTTACGAGCAGTTTATCTCACTAATTGCTAGTTAGACTGACAATTTCTGCGAATGAACTCTGTTTGTGCCTGTTTACTCTACAAAGAATGATATAACAACAGTAAATCTCTTCACAGAGAGACTTCAGATACCAAGTTTTCTACTCCTTACAAAAAAGCAATCGGATTCACGAAACCTTCATGCATAGGATTGCATGTCACAAACTAATTTCCATTGGAGTGCATCCACGAGAGGACACACTTACTTATCTATGGTAGATAATAATTAAATCGAGAATAGAAAGATATGAATTCAAATGACATCGATCTCATAGGGAACTAGCACTCAACTCTATGAAATTCCTTCAGTGATTTTCTAAGATTCCACTAGTGAATGCACACAATGACTTCACTTGCACTGCACAAACATATGGAGGTCGTACGCTATAGAAGATAAATATTTACTTTAAGTGAAATTTCTTCAAAGATTTCGATCAATTCCTGAATAGTCCCCTCTGCATGTATGGGCAAAAACATGCTGATGTTCTTGGGTTATTGAAAACTCCTAGATTTATAGACCTCAGAAGTTATCATAGATATAACACAATTCTTCTGAGATGGAAACACGATTTCGTCAGTATATTTTCAGCCATTTCAAAGCAACGTTGTTTGTGCACTGCAAAATTGTGCTGAAAACCTGAAGGGGAATACTGAAAGCTGCAGATCATCTATCTCTGTAGGCAAACGCATTAAGAATAGAGGATTTTACATTCAATCAGAAGATGATAGGCAATTAAAATAACAGATTAAATTCTAGAATGTTAAGACGGAACATTCCAAACATCATATCAGTAAAATTTATTTTAATAATGTTCTACCGGATATTTTAAAGAGCTTAAAATAAATATATATGAATTTAATAAATAGTTTAAAATATTCTGACGATCGTTAGAAACCACAAAACTCCAAAAGATAACGTCATTTCTTTGCATATCTGATATTTTGCAAAAATGGGTTCATAATTTGATTATATATGTTTGCTATAAAGATATTTAGGCTCAATCAGCTCTATAGATAGTTTCATCTTCATGATATTTAAAACTCCCAATTTTTTTTAATTTCTAGATATCTGAATGACTACAATCTCGTATATCAATGAATAATAAAAATCTAGTCATTTTATAAAAGAACGATGTTCATTATCGAATTGTCACAAATTTTCTATTTTACATACATTAAAATTCCTCAAAATGATTGAAAAATTAATTAGTTTCTTTTAAAAATTCCTTTTGTCTATAGTAGTAGAATTAGATTTCATTAGAAAAATCAGAAGGGTGTCTTCTACTGAATCTGATTTTATTAACCATGCTATCTACTACTGGTTCCGCTTCGAAGGGCCCGGATTTGCTTTTTGGACTTTGGAATTAATTCCCATGGGAGTATAATATGTACAACTCCCTCTTGATATGTAGTAAAAATAATCTATAACAGCTCAAGTTCTATAGAAGACACACAATTCGTTTTTCTAATTAGTTTCTTGTTAATCTTTGTTCATACTAAAGAGAAAATATAGAGAATTCAAGCTGATTATTACATATTTCTTGATTTTGAAATAATCCAAAACAATTATTTGGTTATGCTGATGCTTAAAAGTGTTATTAGCTTAGTTAATACTAAAAGGATAGCTTTCTTCCTGTATAAACTTATTGGAACATTAAGAATTGCTTTGGGCAGAAGATTTGTGCAAAAGCGGAACGAAATCTTATCTATTTATGAAGAGCTAGATTCTTGGAAGTAACTTCACTGTTATTCTAAGCCATTTTATAGCGAAATAACGTTGTATGGGAGCCGGAGCACGTTGGCTAATGTAGTCCCCTTATTCAAATTAGACCTCAATTCCTTTACACTAACCATTATCTAACGAAGAGCGACAGAGAAACCGAACGAATCCCCCATTTCTCTATTTCTGCTTTATAACAAGTTTGCTCAATCGATTTGTAAGAGCTCTTGAGTTTTACGAAGATTTGTTTTTGGAATAGAATAAAAGAATTTGATTTACTTAATGAAGGATTGATCTGAAATGATCGAATCTGAATAAAACTGGGACAAACGGACTATCAATCATTGACTTCGAGGTCAGAGAGGGAGGAAAAGTCACAAACAAGTAATCCAAATCGATTCATTAAATTGCTACATCATTGCTTCACAAGCTAAAATTTTCTTTAGTATTAACTTTAGTTTCCAGGATTTATTGATAAAGTTATATGAAAAAAAAAGATGGAAAAAGGTGATCAGTAAATTTTAATATTTTTAATAATTGTTCACTATATATTATTACGGTCATTTTAATTAAGAACTCGTAACTTTTATTTAAAACATTTATTTAACAACAATATCAACATATAAATATAAATATAAACACAGAACGACAATAATACATCAAAGTAAAGCTTTGTACGCATCAATTTCCCTCCTTAGAACACACGGACGCAGCTTCCCCACAGGATCATTCTTCTTTCTTCCTAGGTTTAAAATAACTCGAACATATTTAACTAACCTTCCCCTTTCTTGACTATTTTCTTACTAATTCTTGCTCCATCCATCGATTTTTCTAAATATACTTTTATTTGATGAAGTAACTTTCCTTATTTTATCTAATTTCATCTGACCAGCATCTAGTTTCTCCTCTTCCATTATATTCAACTCTATCCTCCTTGACTTCCTTCAACCAGTACGGAATTAAATCATCTTCATTAGTTAATGCCCTTCTACTTCCTCTATTTGTAATTCCATTGATGGACTAATGATTTCCGAAAGTATTCACACAACAAAATATGACTACCGATCTCACTTTATTCCTTTACTTTCTTAGGGAATCTGCACACGTTTCTTGGACAAGGAACTCCTTTTTCCTTGCCCTCCACTCGTTTCTGAAGCAAGTGTCTTCCCCATGTCCTTCCCCGCCTACAGAACTCAGCTAAAACGTCTATCCTGAATGATCTCTATCCGAGTGGGACTTGTCTTCATCCATATCCTTTAAATCCCTTTCATTTCTTCTACCGTCTGCATAAACCTCCTCATAATGTGAATTTCATTCCCCTAATGGACGATCTAACACGTGGAGTAATCATCTCCACTAAAACTTGAAGGATTGAACCAGCATCTTCTTCCGGAAAAACTCTATATAAGCCATCTTATTCTCAATAATAACCCTTTATAGTTCGTCTTTTCTTTGTTTCTCCTCATAAAACATAACTTTAACTTTGAGACTACGATTAAAACTATCGTATTCTCGGAGAAATTTCTAATTTTAAAATCTTTCCAATCCAACGCTGGAAATTGATTGACCAATTCGCCACCATGTGTCGGCCTTATCTAACAACTGATCCGAAACCACCATGAGCCGTAAACATATTCCGGTACTTTATATTTTAATAGAGTATTCTCCGACCTTTTTTGGAAAATAACTTCGGATCTTCCTCTGGGAGAGTTTAAACACCGGAAGGAATTTTCCCGGTCATCTGCTAATTGAATATTCCGTATTAATTCAAAATCACTTCCCTTTTCCGAATTTTCTTCTTATGCTTCTTCAACTCTAATTGTTTCTTTCCTCTTCCAAAATCATCCTTTAATTTTTATTGCTTCTTCTGTAATTGCTTAATTTCTTATTCAAATTTTCTCCTAAACCATTACTCTATGCTCACCTTTTATCATCCTTGATCTTCGATATCTCCTCCTCGTTATTTCCATATATTCGAAAATCATTTTTCGCCTTTCGCTATATTCATCGAAATCTTTTTATCATTTTCACATTGTTCGGGCGCCAATATTACGGTCATTTTACTAAGAACTCGTATCTCATTTAAAACATTTATTTAACAACAATATTTCAATATATAGCCGAAAATATGTAATCTTAAATTGATTGTTATAAATGATTCATTAAAGGAAACTTGGTAAATGGTTTATTAATAAATAGAATACAATTTATATAATAAATATCAGAAGATAATCTTACTCGCGGAAGAGACAGACTTTGCCTACATAAATATACAATTTATTCTTATTATCTTCATATTTATATTAAATTACAAGTTCGTATATTATTAAATCAAACTGACATGTGCTTTTATTAGCAAGCCAGAGCTTACTACTAACATAATATTAATAAATCCCAGAGGTTATACTAAGAGCGCCAAAATAGAACAAGATATTATTACCTATCTTCACACCCCTCTGCTAGGGGACTTTTTTCATATGGAAAAGAGAGGCGTCTCAGCTTCTGCTAATGGTTCACCACACTTTCTCTGTTTTTCTGACACATTTTAGTTGGCATATTGGGAGCTCTTGAAACTCTCTTGCTGGATGATGAGTGCGTCCAGCTTCTATTTCTTCTCAACTTGCCCCCGCTGAATTTATTTCCATTCATCTGCAACAGGTACCCATTCTCCTTCTTTGAATTGATGTTCTTTTTTGGTTCATGTCTAATTGCCCTTTTTTTATTTTGAGAAAATTTTTTCGAGTTTTGTAACGCTTCTTCTGTCTTTCCTTCTGGTATCTTCTTTTGCAACTTGCGATAACATCAGAGTCCTGAGTTGCGTACGACAGGTAGAGGTGGTATTGTGTAGCATGCCATGATGATTTGTAGCTGATATATTCTCTCACGCGGTCTTCTGCCAATTCTGCACATGCCTGTTGCATCTTTTTCATTTATTTTACATCTTGATCTATTTACTAAAGTCTGGTTTTGAATTTATTAAACTATTAGATTGTGGGGAATCTATAGATGTAGTTAGTTGAATTTTCTTTTCTTTTAGATAGTTTTTTAAATTTAATTGAATTTAAAGCATCATATGTATTGTCAAATTTAAAATCATTTCTGCTTCGTTTTTATTTATAATCGGTTTAGTAATTTAATTGAAATCATCTGCAGATCAAGTAGTTGATGTCGAAATCCAAGATATCTAGAGAAATGATCCAGCAAATGCATATATTTTTGTTGATCTATTACCACCAAAACCACCTATTGTGTTCATTGACATTACATTTCAAATGGACATTTTGCTGGTCCCGTTTTGATAATAGACTCATTTTGGACTTTTGATTTAATTTTTTATGCATGTTTCACATGTGTTACAATAATTTCAGTTGGTTGTCCATACTTGAAGTAATAAAATGGTCTTATTTTTCTGCCATTAGATTATTACCAATATGGATCGTAGTAA
>JALMQS010000128.1:26584431-26618861 GCA_024734495.1 Forficula auricularia
AAAATAGTTTAAGCCGTTTTTGAGATATTTCGAAAAAAAGAAGTAAAAAAAACACTTTTTTCATGCACGACTACAATACATGAGCATACCCTGTATGGTAAAGTAAAACCTAAGCCCATATGTTTTTATCTCTGTTTATTATCCTTTATAATCACGTATTTTTGGTTTTTTGCTTTAAATCGAGTTTTAATCGAGATAAATGCAAGTGGTAGTGTGAAAAAGAGGAAGCTGTTTTCTATTACGTAAACAAAATATTTTGATTTCAAATATTGCTGTTTAATATATAATGGGACTCGAAAATAGGTCAAAATGGCCTTTTTCGTCGTTTTGACCGATAATATCTCAAAACTCTGAACTGTTGTAAAAAATTGGGAAATTGCATGATAAACAGCGTAGAAAACTCTACTGGAATCCACATTGTTAGGTTTACGGATACAAATTTTTGTTTAATTATTGTCGAGCAGTGTTATAAGATGAAAATTAATTTAGTACACACTTAACAACGATTCAATATCTAATAGAACTTTTTTCAAATAGTTAAATATTTTTATTTTATTTTATTTTAGAAAATATTTATTTATTTATTTATTTAATATTAATGATGCTCTGAGGCGATTCGCCTCATAGAGCAGATTACAAAAGTTTACTTATTAAGATATATATAGAGTACAACTTAAAATATAACCCTGACAAATTTGAAGTAAAATAAATCATATAATATATAATACACACAGTAATACAAGGCAAAACAAAATATGTCCTATTGACAGTCCTCCATCGACCCCCACCATCAAGACTAGAACCAGCAGGCCCTTAGCAGGCATTAAGTACCTCCTATTTTATTCGATATACGGGACTTATTCCAGTTACAATTTACATTTTTACACAAGCTTCGGCGGGCATTTTACTATTGCCAGGGGGCTTCGCCCCCTGGACTCTACGTGCAAGCTGCTTTATTGATGTTTTATTAGTTACAGAGAATAAATATAATTGTTTTATTATAAAGTCTTAAATAGATATAATTTGAGATTCTATTTAACTGCAATATACACTCATAACAAATAAGATGAAACAAATATTTAAAATGTATTAAAAATCCACTTGTTATCATTAAGGGGAAAATAAAAAAAAAGTTATATTATATGTAGGTATTATTATAGATAAGAAGACTTGAAAAATTACAATTATTATTTATTTTGCTAGACACAAAAGTATATACAATCTATTTATAAAAAATTCTCTTAAAACCGAAAACGTCAAAAATCGAATGTAGAATGGTTATTCCTCGACTGTTAAATGAGAATCGATCATTATTTTTCAATTAAAGTCAACATGAACTGCAAATTGCAACTGATATCTGATTAATAATAAAGAAATAAACATATTAATATTTCAAATGAATTTGGATAAAGTTTAGCAACGATCCGTTGCAGTTTATTTTTTTAATTTTTGTTTTTAAATGTACTTTAAAAAAATAGATAGTTTTTTAAATCTTTGTTGCATTATTAAATTCTTCTTCAACGATAATGTGGTTAGAACTATTAAGAATGAATGACACTCAAAAATCTTAAAAACAGGGCCGCCAACACTTGTTTAGTTTGCTAGTTTAGTTCTTTTATTGTTTGGCAAGCTATGTTGGCTAACCTGATTTTTTTTTAGTTTTTCCTGATTTTTCCAATTTTCCGGGCAACTTTTCCAATTTTTTTTTACGTATTATCCTGAATTGGACTATTACGAACATTTAAAAAAAAATTAGCCAAATCGGCCCAGGCATTTGAGAGATCTGCGCTTACAAAGAAACAGAAATTCATTTTTATTATATAGATTTTCATATATTTGTACTATTAATTATTCGATATATTATTTGCTAAATGCTTATAACCATTTTTCATAAAAATAAAACTAAGTATAATTATCCAGTGGTAAAAAAACACACCTACCAGTAATTAATAATCTTTGTCTACTTTGCACAGAGTAATCCTTGACAAATGATTTATTTGAACTATTTTTTCTAATACTTTTAAACCCCCCATGTGTGTAAATAATCCATTGCCATTTAGAAATAGAATTTAAAAATACAAATTGCGTCCCATTAGCATTTAGTTTATATTTATTTATTCCCAGTGATATGAATATCATAGTTATTATATTGATTGATTATATATTCAACTTTATATTCATTTCTTATCACATCGAGAGGCTAATTGAGCCATTAATGAATTAAAAATTGAGTTAATCATTTCATAAGTGATAATCCATAATTCATATGAGTTTATTATGATTGATATATAATGTTTTATTTAGATTTATCTTTTAACATTTATTCATTATTGTAATTAATAATAATGAGTATTTACCAGTTACTAAAATTTGCAGATTATTTTCATTATTCATAATGACTTCTGTTTAGGATTGTTAAGCTCAAATAATTCTATAGAATGGCTAATAATTTCAAGTTATGCATACAATTTCAATTAGGGGGCGTCCATAAATTACGTCACACGAATTTCAAGATTTTTAGACCCCCTCCCTCTGTGTCCCATTCTGTCACATTTTCATTGAGCCCCCCTTGTATTGTGACGTCATATTCACTATTATACCCTATAATTTAATAATTTTAGAATTTCTTTTTAATAAATTAAACTCAACTAAAGGGATTTAATATATGTATTTTAAGTTTATCTTTATTTTTATTCATATCATTTAACACATTATTTATTATTAGTATATTATCAGTATTCCAGTTTTTTTCTTAGGTTTTGGTTTTGGGCCTAGTATCTTTCATGGCATCTGAAACAAGAAAAGTCCTTAAAAATTGGGGCTCATATAACAGACTCAGAAGGAGGCTCAAATTACCAACATCGCCATATTGGATTTCCTCAAACCCCAACCCTTCTTCGTTATTGTCTAAATTACAAACCACCAACATAAAATCGACGTTTAAAATTTACTGTATCAGATTCCTTAGCCATTATAGTGAATAGAACCGAATAGTTACCGTAATTAAAGGCTAAATAACCACCTTTCAAAGTTTTCAGGAGTAAAACACAAGAACTTGATGAAGCCATAAACTATCATCCACAACTGAACAAGTGCGCTCTAGCAGCAAAAAAAGAACAAATTAATTATTTGCAATAAATCCCGCTAAATTGTGTGCTCATATTACCACAAGATTAAAATTTTCAAATTCGAAAATCGTATATAAAAACACTTTAAATAATTTTTTGTAAAAAGTATGTAAAAAAACAAAAATTAAAAAAAAAAATATTGAATTTGGACCATTTTTGAAGAAGTTATGAGCAAAAACCCAAATTCGATATTTTTTCGACCGGTGATCAAAAAATTTTCAAAATTTACCTGGAAGAATTTTTTTGATGGGTACTAAAAAATGTCAAAAAATGAAGGAAATCAAAAATTAAAAATTTTCAAACCGACCGATTTAGCGTGGAATGCCCCATAAGTATATTTTATTTCTAGTCATAAATAAGGTAAAAAAAAGCAAGCATTTCGGCTGAAATAAATTTAGAAAAAAGGTTGCATATATCTAGTTTGATAGGACCATGAACTTCACTGTTTAGTTCTCTTTTACTATAGCTAGAGGAAGCAAGGAGTGCACAATAAATGAAGAGCTTTTACATACTAAAAATAAAGTAAAATAGAGAGGTGTTAGAAATGAAAATATACAAGTAAGCAGAGTGGACTTAGGTTATATGGGGTTGCTGTTTAATTATCTACATAGAATAAATATCGACGTATGGAAACTTCATCGAAATTAGAATACTTTGTCGCAATTATCTGAATAAAATACAAAAAACATGGTATTCTCGACTTATTTGAGTTGTTTAATTAATTACATATGTTCCGATTACCGGAATCTATTGCCTACAATTTGTTGAAATAAAACTATATTGGTACAGTATTAGGTTCACTTAATTGTGGTATTGATTAATGAAGTATCATTAATTGGAACAAATATTAAAGAACAGAAACTTAAAATAATTATAACACGATCTTAATTGGGCAGTATTCTAGTCCCGCTGTGCCCCCAATTAACCTGAACCCACGATTTATATGTAGAACTAATTAAAAACTTAAAGTATCTAAAAGATTCCTATGTTCTTTCTAATCGATATTGAAGGGATGCTGCATCGAGAAGCTTCACTTTCAGATTATTGAGTAAAAACAAAAAATAAAGTAACTTTTAAGACTAAGTAATTAATCAGAGACACAGTTATAATTTGCAGGATATAATTTCTGGGAGACTAACTATGAATTTTGGGGAGTCGGGTTGGCTCAGTTGGCTATCGCACTGGCCACTCGCTCCGGCATCCATCGATTATGACGATGTTGGAGTGGGAGGCCGGGGTTCGATCCTAGCTGGCGAATAAAAATTTCTACCGTCTGAAAACTCGGCTCCCTCACTAACCCTACTAACACTTTACTTATGTGCTGTCTAAATGGGCTTTGTTCTCGGTGACATTAAATAAAATAAAAAAAAAAACTATGAATTTTAGACCCTTTCGTTATATATTGCTAAATTTCGTGGAGGGAGCAATTCGCTTAATTTGGAAATTCCAAGGTCCTGACAAGCCAATGGTCTAGTTCTAGTAATCTACATTACAGTAGGCGAGTGACAAGTTTTTATGTGGGGGGGGGGGGTCATAGATAAGAGATAACACTTTCAGGTGTAGACGGCATCTTTTGAGATTAGATAAATCCCAACAAAGTATTACAACACAAACAATGAATAAGAAATTCCAAACGAAAATATTAACATGTATAAGGTGACCAACTATACTCATTTACTGAGTTTTGTACTCTTTTTTCGCAAACCGTACTCTTTTCAAATCCTGTACTCTGAAAGTACTCATTTGTATAATTTTATACTCATTTGTATTTCTAAAACATTTTTTTAGATTATTTTATTTCAATTTTATTAATTAAATATTTAAAATTATTATTAGAAGAATGGAGAGTGAACTTTAGAGCATTAAATTGTTTCAAATGGACCCTTCTAAATAGTAAAATTGAATGGAAAGAAGTTTCTTCAGCAGTCGAATTTGTAATGAACGAAGTAAAAGATATTGTTATTAATGACAATTTTCTCTTTAAAGAGTAAATTTATATTTAAATGAAGAAAAATTGAAGAAATGGAACGATGAGAAAATAGAACTTGACAAAAGATGGGTAGAAATCTTTCGGCATTTTAGAGTAGAACATATTAATTTTAATAGAAATTTCCTTATGTTGTCCAGGCACTAATGCTGCTGTTGAAAGGGTATTTACACTAGGGAATGATTATTGGAGCAGTGAGAAGTCGCAACTTTCTGTAAAAACATTATCTGCCTTCTTAAAAGTCAAATTTAATATGCAAAATCAAAGTTGTTCCGATGTGGCTACATTATTAGACGAACATCCTCTTTTAACAAAAAAAATCCACTCCGAAGAAAAATATGTTTTTAAAAGAAAATAAAGTTTTTATCGTTTTTTCTTCTTTTTTTCACCTATGAAATACTTGAAAAGTGTACTCTTTTTGAACAAAAAATAGTTGGTCACCTTACATGTATGGATTATTAGTTAATATAATCATTTCTTTTCTTTTCTTGTAACACAGATTTTTATCCAAGATAGACAAGATATCTAATTATTTATTTATTTGTTTATTTTATGTATGTTCAGCGAGAACTTTTTGCCACGTGGGCCGATTTCGATGATTCTTTTTTTATTGGAAAGGGGGTACCTTAGGGGTGGTCCCATATTAATTTAGTCAAGTTCTGATGATATGATCAATGACCAAATAACGTAAATCTCCAATTCTTATGAGCAAATAATCGAAAAACCCGCTAATGTTTCGAGATAATTTCTCTATTTATGATGTGAATTTTATTATCATTTTCTGATTCATTCGCCCGACGCTTTCTCTCACGAGATGCATGCAAGGTATTATATTAAGTCACTATTAATAACATCACTAAAAAGAGAAAAATAATAATAATTTTTATAAAAAAATAAAAAATAAAACCGACTTCAAAAAACTAAATGCAACAAATAAAATAATAAGAACTCAAAAGGGGAGTCGGGTAGCTCAGTCAGCTAACGCACTGGCCTCACTTCGGCATCGATCGATTATGACGATGTTGGAGTGGAAGTCCGGGGTTCGATCCTGGCTGGCAAATAAAAATTTCTACCGGCTGAAAACTCGGCTCCCTCACTAACCCTACTAACACTACTTATGTCCTGTCTAAATGGGCTTTGTTCCGGTGACATTAAATAAATAAATAAAAAAAGAACTCAAAAATCAAATAAAATGAACTAGAAGTTATAAAATAATTGTCTAATTTAGTTACAACTAAACGACGAAATATTAACATGAAATCACTTTTTGAAGTCGGTGCTAAACAAACTATATAATCGAGCTTACCCGCCAAACGTACTAAGTAAGATCCGTCGAGTTCGATTCATAAAATGTATATTTTTGGCACCGACTTCAAAAAGTTATTTCATGTTAATATTTCGTTGTTTAGTTGTAACTAAATTAGATAATTATTTTATACCTTTTAGTGCATTTTATTTTATTTTTAAGTTCTTATTATTTTATTTGTTGCATTTAGTTTTTTTTAACTCGGTTTTTCTTAGGTTCGGTTCTATTCATCATCTCGGTTCGATTAGATAAAAAAATGAGTTCCCGACCAAATTTTGAAAGGTTCGGTTAAGATATATTCAGTTCGGCTCGGTTCGGTTCGTATATCTTCATTTGGGGTTTGTTTTTATGCGATTAGGTTGGCGTTGCATCAACTTGAAAAGAACAAGAGATTTTCGCAATGTCAATATTCTATTCACTATTTAAATAATCATTCATATTCATTACGCCTTCCTCCAATTAAACAAAAGCCACTTAGCCCATCTTTATTTAAAACCACTTTTTATACCCTCGTTGAATCGCTTCCCGTTCTCAATGCCTACTTAATTTCGTCTGTTTCTTTTTTTTCTTGTTCTGTATCCGGCAAAGATGCATGTGTCTTTAAAACATCTTGAGGGTTATCTCTGAAATTACCAAAAGAAAAAGAAAATAAAATAAAAAGACTATTCAAGATAACACAATATCAGAATGAAAAATAAAATATTTCTATAAATGTTATTAGTAAGGAAAAGTAAGGAAAAAGGAGTAAATCTAATAAATTTGGGATAATAAAATCTTTAAGAGCTTATCATTTTAAAGTTCATTTTTAGAAAAGCTACATAAGTAAACTGGTAAAGAAAATTTGTTAATTCGCTAACTTTTTCATTTTAAATCTCTTTAAGAAAAGCGTAATAAATCAAAGTTACTAGAAGGGAAGGAAATATGAGGTACTTAGTGGAAAAACCTAATAAAATATAAATTCAATTACTTATATGCTATATACCGTTTGGATAAATGTTGTGGAAGGATAGATCGCTAGATAGAAGATCGATTCGATAAACTAATCACTTTCTTTAATTTATGATTCTGATTTCCCATTTTGGTCCCTTCTACTTTTAATGTGTCGTCGCTTGTACATTCAAAAATTTTATTAGCCGGGCACACACGTAGGGGATTTTCAAAGGATCTATCCCACAGACCAGATCTGTTAATGCGTACTCAAATTACTACAACCAATAAAAGAATTCCAACTAAAGAAATTGTTGACCCTAAAGAAGAAACCACATTTCTTCATACATAAGCATCCGGGTAATCAGAATATCAGCGAGGTATTCCTGCAAGCCCTAAAAAATGATGCAGAAAAAAGTCAAGTTTACTAAAAAATTAATAAATTGCACTACCCAATGACCATTACCACCCATATTAAAACGCTTAAGACCCCTAACAATGCCTTCAATGAAACCCGTTGTCATCGCTCGTGGGAGACCGCTACATTTGCGAATGATATGATCAACCCATTCGCTTCAATTTAAAGACCAACCAAAAAGACCTGCGGCAGGATCAAATGCCGAAAACAAATTAGGTTATTATGATTTTAAATTAATACTATCCCCCTCCTCTGAGTCTCTCTCGTCACATCCACCTTAATCCCCTCATAATAATTTAGCCAATTTACTATCAAAAACACAAAACATTTGATCTTACGCTTTCTTGGCATGCCTGGTGTGTAGAGAGTTCTTTTAGTAAATGGCGAAATCTTTCACATTTTAAGGTGACAGGTATGCGGGACCGGTATTTTGAAGCCCTATGAAATTTGATTTGACCAATTTGATCAATTTAAATTTTAGGCATAAAAACTCGATCCTAGTAGCGACTTCTAGAGTTACAGATTTGGCCGCTCTCTGGCCACTAACATAAATATCCTGCCCTTCAGAGATATGATCGTTCACGAAACGACCAAGTGAGGGGATTGAACGGTGCCAGACCAAATCTTCCGAAAATCCCTTACGTGTGTGCCCGGCATTTCATTTTTTTTTTTTTTTTAGGATTCAGAAAGAGTGTTTGACCTTAAATGTGGGATAAATGTAGTAAAAAAGGATTCATGTCTTGAACTGCTCTGCTGTAAAGGGGTTTTAATTCTCCTTATCAATTAACCTAGAAAACGGAACGTAGATTTAAAGCCACGGTTCCTAAGCTAGTGGTAATTACCCCCATGAGGGTAACATAGCTACTTGAAGGCGGTAATCAGACTAATTAATAAAATATAATAATTTTTATATTTAAATAGTAATTATACTATCAAAGTTCATGTTGAACATATTAAAACTGAAAGAATATTTAGAATTTTTAGTAGAAAAATAAATGGTAAACCAGTATTCTTAATAACTATTTAGTTTAGCTATCGCATATTTTTAATTTACCATATATGGTCAAGTATTGTAATCGTGCATGAAATAAGTGTTTTTTTTTTGCTTCTATTTTTGTAAATATCTCAAAAACTGCTAAAACTATTTTGATTAAAAAAATTGTACGAAACCATGGCATTTCGGTCTACAAAAGGGCTCTAATAGGTGAACATCGAAAAAATTATATTTTTCGAGATAATAATTGTTTTTTCAAAATGTCTGTTAGGAAGTACTTTGCCAAATTTTTGTGGTCGCACTGGCTCAGGGACTAGTGTGAATATCAAAATGAAATTTCACATGTAGTTTAGGTGCATTGAGATTAAGTGCTAATTAGATTTTGGTTGAAATCGGACCCAAAATTAAGGGGGGTGGGGGGGGGGTGGTAAAAATTAAAATTATAAGATTTTTAGCTGAATTTAAAATTAAAATTAGAATCAAAAAATTACCTAGCATCGCTCGGTGTTCCAGGTACTAATATTATAATTATAATAATATATATTCCCCAGATCAGTACCGGATTTAGGTTATTCTGTGCGGCGCAAATATATTAAAAATTTTGAATTTATCATTTATATTATAATACATATTTCAAACAAAGCTCTTATGGTAGTAGCTTTGTAGACTTACGATATTTATTGGATCTTTTTTTTCTTTTTTTGCTGTAATTCTATTATTTTTTAAAATGACCCCTGGGCATCAATGATAAACGATCCCAGCTGGACTCTTTCAGACTATTAGTTCTATTATATGGTTATGAAAAAAAAAACATACATACAATATAGATAAAGGGTCATATTTTCTCGTGGTACTTTTACCAAGTGCAAATTTTATGGTCGCGATTCAAGTGCCAGCCTCACTCTCCTCAGGCAGCATTAATGCCCTCTGTATTCGTGTATAGCGCTTGTTAACATGTTGAGTGCCCATTACGTTAGACACACACACAACATTAAGCTAAAGCTGTCCGAAAAAGTGAATTATTTCCGAAAAAATTCAAACGATAAACCACCAATTTCATACTAATTACTTATTTCCAATTTCAATTAATTTGAATTTTTATGAGACTTAATTCAACAATAGAATGTGACAGTGAGACAATTTGTATCAATAAACTGCACCCGAGGGGTGAACCGCGATTGGAATTAGGTGTACACGTTTTTGGAATTATGTGGAATTATTTTGGAATTCATTAGATAATGCCCCTTTATCTATTGTCTTCTACTTGGAAATGAAAGTGGAAGTGGAAGTAGGTGTACACGATATTAGGTCGCGGTTCACCCCTCGACTGCACATATTTGTTAATGTTCTACTTTCTAGCCTAAACAGTTCGCTGACTAAAATCGCTGAAATTTGTGAACAAGTCTTGAAAAAGGAAAACACGGTACGCGCTCAAAATATTTCGTAAATTGTAGGGTGAGCTGCTACGGGCAGCTATAATGAGAAGCCAGTGGCGTAGCCAGAAAATTTTCGGGGGGGGGGGGGAGTCAATCCTCAAAGCAAAATATTTAGTGGGAATTTTTTTTTAACAAATAGGTACTTCAAGAAATTAAAAAAGAACATAATTCTTGATTAAACATATTAGCCCAGTATATATGGGGTTTCAGCCTACATTAATTGCGGGAAAAGATTTTTTTCTATTATCGTTTGGTATGCTGTGGCCAAATCTAAGTTTGCGACCTCGAAAGTGTGGCCTAAAAAAGTCAAAATTTTCCAGTTTTTCGCTTATAACTCGAAAACAGTCCATATTTTGTAATAACCGTCCTATATTAAATTAAAGAGGACAAAATTTTGCGTCGAGTAAAAAAATGCAAAATAATTATATTTTTTATGAAGATCCAAAAAATAGCCCTTCGGATCACTTTTGAATATCCCAAAAACTCGCACTTTTTTCGATTTTTTCCCATTTTGACCATGAAGGAGTACATTTTCGACAAAGACTACTCTATATATTTTTATACTAGATTAAATTTGCTACAATTTAATTAAAGTTTAATCTTAATTGGATAATGGTAAATGAGGTTCAAGTTTTGAAAAAACTGCAATTTTCTGCAAAAAATCATGGGTTTTCCTTAATAAAATGAAAACCACTCATTCTGGAAACTTGATTTCTGTCTCATTCTTTAGAAGATTTTATTGACTTGAACCAATTTTTTGATAAAACTCTTAGATTTATAGATATCCAGCATTTTCCGGACAGGATACAATAATGTTTTTAAGGTATTTTGTGGAACCTTTATAATTTCGATCTGCACGTTATTTACAATAACTTAACTACAATTTGCCATCTATGGCATTTCATAGACATAATTTACATTTGTAAAGTAATCCAATACTTTACTGGATAAATTAAAAAAGGAGAAATAGCGCCTTTTTTCTGTAGGGTAGTCATACCCTTAACTGATCTGTCGATATAGTTGTCTAACTAGCAGGGGCTCCCATTATACTTGATGAGGCTATTAATGACCGCAGTGATGCCCCTATTATAATAACCCTCCTATAACACGAGAGATAGGTTCCTAGAAAATGCCGTCTTTTGTGAAACCCTGTTATATGAGACCTAGAGCTAGTATTAAAAGGGTGGCTACGTTCCGAAAACCTATTAAAAACCAATATTTTTTTTTTAATTCCATATAAGCAACTTAATTTTATTAAAAATATAAATGTAGGTATTCCACGCCAAATCGGACGTTTTGAAAAATTTTAATTTTTTATTTCCTTCATTTTTTTACATTTTTCAATACCCATCTCTCTCTTCCTGGTAAATTTTTAATTTTTTTTAATCACCGGTTTAAAAAATATCGAATTTCGAGTTTTCGCTCATATCTTTTTCAAAAAATTCAAAATTTTTGTTTTTTTACATATACCTATCTACTTTTTAGAGAAAAAATACAAGGTAGGTTTCACAGAAAACCTACCTCGTATCTTACTCAAGTTTTATTATAGTATTTTAGATGGTTGAACGAAAATGGTGTTAGAGGTTGCTGTGTTATACGAGGGTTCCCTCAATTTATCCTATCGTGTTAGAGCGATCTGTGTTTTGAGATACATGCCGTGCTGTAGGAGGACTACCTGTATATATATATAGTTTAAAAAATTTAGAATTAGAAGTCATTAGAGCTGTGTTATACGAGGGTTCCCTCAATTTATCCTATCGTGTTAGAGCGATCTGTGTTTTGAGATACATGCCGTGCTGTAGGAGGACTACCTGTATATATATATAGTTTAAAAAATTTAGAATTAGAAGTCATTAGAGATCAATAGGCTGTTCTTTAGATTGATTATTCGGTTGCCCAGAATTTCCTCCAAGTGATGAGATCCGATTGGCATAATATCTCCTCTCTGTCTTTGTGGGTTGTGATTGTTTTGACCTTAAATTGATATAATTGGATCGATTCCATTCAATTTGTACATATCAAGCCTCGATTCAAGAGCTAACCTACCATTCATAATAATTCACTTAGATTCAATGAATTGAAAACCTCAACAGAGCAAATATTTGGATTAAAATATAATTTAATGTCAAAGTTGAATTAGTCCTATTCTAGTGAATATAATTAATTCTGAAAATTACTATTAATGTATACGTTGTACGTACATGCTGCATAACACAACAAAGCTCTTTTCTCTTTCACAATCGAAAGTCGAAATTTTTTATCGTTATTTTGAAAAACGTAATTTATAACTTAAGAAAAGAACTTAGCTTTTATCATTAGTGAGTAAATAAACAATAAAAGGGTAGAAAACAAAAATAAAAACAACATTTTTTTTTACTTCAATCTCAAATGTAATTTATCATCTAAATTACTGTTAGTACAAGATCCCGACTTAGGTCGACCTTCACCTATCGAGTTTCTTAATGAAATTAATATTTTGATAATCTATATATATATAAAATTAAGGTTTTGTCTGTACATTGCTCCAAATCACGCCAAATTTTGGTTGCACACGTTTCAAGCAAAGCTATGAACGAAAACACCCTCAACAAAATTCCTGTCTGTCTGTCTGTATGTCTGTTTCCGTCGTTTCCGAAAAGTTGCTCACGATTCACGTAAAAACGGCTAAAGGGATTATTATGAAATTTCATATTTACATCAGAGGCCTTCTAACTTACATTTTTAGCTATATACCGTTTTGATATTTTGACCCCAAAAGGGGGTTTGGGGGGGGGGCGCACGAATGAAAATTATCAAATAACTCCTAAACTATTAACTCTATGGCAATTTTTAAAATGAGCAAAGTTGTAGGGAATGTGATTTCCGACAACTTTTGTTTAAAATAATTCCCCCAAAAAACCACCCAAAGGGGGGGGGGGGTAAAAATATGAAAATTCTTGCTTTTGGACCAAACTCAACCAAATTTTATATACATCATCTGTGGGTCACTAGAAGGCTAGAAATGCAAAAACTAACCACCCAAAGGGGGGGCAAAAAATGAAAACTCTTACCCTTAATAGCCAACTTAACCAAATTTTGTATATAGAATCTATGGGTCACTAGAAGGCTAGAAATGAAAAAGCTGGGTGCGGGGGTAAGGGTGCAGGGGGGGGGGGCGGGTGAGGGGTGCAGGGTGGAGTCGAGGGTTTAGGTGAAGGTCCATAGGCATAATGAGGGGGGATCAGGTGAGGGTCCAGAGGCGTAGTGGGGTGGTGCGGGGTGGAGGGCGCGGTGGTGGGGTCCAGGGGATGGTGGGGGTGGGGTTGTGCAGGGTGGAGTGGGGGGTTCAGGTGAGAGTCTAGAGGCGTAGTGGGGTGGTGCGGAGGCTGGGGTGCGTGGTGGTGGGGTGGGGGAGGTGGTTGTGCACGGGTGCGGGGGGCGGGAGGTGCTGGGTGGGGTTCGGGGGGTGGGTGTGGTGGGGAGTGGGGTTCGTTGGTTGGAGGACCAGGGGGCGTGCCCCCTGGCTAGCAAGAGGGCCGCCGAAGGCGCGCCTTGCACCTAGTATAATATATTAAACAAAACTTGATAGGGCCGACATCCAATTTCCCTGCATAGCTATTTTTTATCTAATTTATTAGATTTATTTATTTTTATTTATTTATTAATTAATTTTTTTTTAATTATCTTCATTTTCCTATATAACAATAATAGAAACTCTATAACTCTAAAATACTAATTCAAATTTACCTGTTGATACTCTGTCTAGCTGGACTTATGCATGGAAGAAAGATGGCGACCCAACTTTGGCATTTTATATACATAACTTACTCTCGATTGGTAATATATCTATCCGGATACTCGATAACTACATTTATGTAATAAAATTAACAACTTTAATTTTTTATTAAAAATATAGCTATGCAGGGAAATTGGATGTCGATCCTATAAAGTTTTGTTTATTAATATATTATATTATCAAAATATTAATTTAATTAGGAAACTCGATTGGTGAAGATCGACCTAACTCGGGATCTTAGACTATGTATATAGATTTGCTTTGGTAATGAGAATCCCACAAGAATTAAAATTGTTAAAACATATAGTTGTTTAGTAAATAATAAAGTGACCAAATGCCCTACATTAGGTGGGACTGTCCCACATTTGGGTTTCTTGCCCCACACAGAAAATGTCCCACAAAGTGTCACACATTGGACAATATTATGTCTTTTGGATTAAAAAAAATTATATTTATTAAGACGATGTTGGGATTTATTGACTCTAGAGCCCGTCTTGAAAGACTTTTGTGATAATATAATTATTACACTTGCTAGGCTACAGCAAAACCAGATGGTTAGCATTACTGCATTCAATTGAAAGAGTTCTAAAACTAAATTCCCCTTTAAAATCATATTTTTGTCTTCTGACAACTGTCCAAATGTACAAATGTCATCTGCTTCGCAATGGATAAAGTACAAATTGGGAAATGGCTTTTTTGCAGGGTATGCATACCTTTAACTGATCTGCTAATGTAGTTGTCTAAATATCAGGGCCTCCCATTATACGAGGTGTAGCTATTAAATACGGGACTGTGCTTAGAAAAGTTGAAGGCTATATTGCAAGTGAAGTGCGATTTCTCCAATACTTGTGAGAAATTTTGTAAAACATATCACAGAATGATGAATTATGGACAAAAAATCATATTTCATCCAATTAATAAATATACATTTTTTTAATCCAAAAGAATTGTTCAACGTGTGATACTTTGTGGGACAAGAAACCCAAATGTGGGACAGTCCCACCTAATGTAGGTCGTCTGGTCCCTTTACCTTTGAACGTCTCAAACTATTTAAGAAGACAATGATACGTCGACCATCATATCCATTTCATTTCAAGACCCAAGGCCATTGGCTAATTATATTTAATATTACATAAATAAATAATTTTTGTTTTCGGATGGTAACATAACTTCAGCTCAAGTGAGATTCCATTCTCTGTGCAATTCATGTTCCATCCCGCAATTCAAAGTGAAGGAAAATGCTTCGAAACCCAGACTCTCCACATATATAAATCAATGATCAACTCTGGGCTCATAAAATTTTCACGAAGCTGGCCTGCTTTTGCCTATCTCTCACCCGAAGGAGATTATCCCATCCTTTCTAGAAACGGAAAAAAAAAATCTTATTTACAATTCATACACAGAATTCGAAAGCAAAAATCTTTCAATTTTAGTTTCACTTAAATTGTCAAGTAAATTTAAAAATAATGCATTTTACCAAAAATTCGAAATACAGGTTCTATCTACCACATTTTGAAGAGCTATAAAAGAATGAAAAAATTTAACTAGAAAAAAACTGAATATATTTTTGAAAAGAACATAAAATAATTTTTTTTTAATTGTGTTTTAAACTTTATATCAGACGAAAAAAAAGGGGGGGGGGGGCAAAAATGAAAATTCTAGCCCTTTCAACTAAACTCAATCAAATTTTGTATACATATTCTGTGGGCCCCCAAATAGGGGAGGGTCAAAAATAAAAATTCTAGCCCTTTCGACCAAACTATGTATACAAAGTTTGGTTAGATTTTGCATTTCTAGCCTTCTGGGGGACCACAAAATATGTATACAAAATTTGGTTGAGTTTGGTTGAAACGGCTAGAATTTTCATTCTTAACCCCCCCCCCCTTCATTTTGTGTGGTTAGTTTTTTTGCATTTCTAGCCTCAGAATATGTATACAAAATTTGGTTAAGTTTGGTCGAAAGGGCTAGAATTTTCATTTTTGCCCCCCCCCCCCTCCCCCCTCCTTTTTTTGTCTGATATAAAGTTTAAAACACATTAAAAAAAAAATTATTCAATGTTCTTTTAAAAATATGTATATTCAGTTTTTTTCTAGTTAAATTTTTTCATTTTTTTATACCTCTTCAAAATGTGGTAGATCTTTATGCCCCACCCTGTATAATTTTCATGAAACGAGAATTAGATCATTTTCAGCCAGTGTTCTAATTCTGTGTTTTCGTGTGTATATATGTGTAACGCCTAGCAACAGAAAATCACAGGGTAATGAAATTTGAATCTTAATCTTGGTAGGTTTAGTTTCAATTGGCCCCCTGGAAGTGCTTTTTTGACAGTTTCTTCAAAACTTAAAAAACGCATGAAACCATAAGTTGCAGAATTTGAAACTAAACTATATAAGGATTACACCAGTTATTTGGTTCACCCTTTACTTCTTAAGGTTTTCGCTTTAAAAAAAAAAACAAAAACAAACGACTAATGGTTATTTTTTTTTTTATAAATTTCCTGTTTACCTAATGTATTCCGGTTGAGATTAAAGTAGAAGAGTTGATTGAAAAATTCCCGTTCTCTATCAAGTACAGGGTGCAGAACAGGCCTTCGGATCTGGGGTGCCACAAAAAGTTTCACTTCAATTCATTAATAATATTCAAATACTTGTTTTATTTTTTTTTGCAACTTTTTTTATTAAAAACAAAAAAAGAAAAAATGAATTGAAATTCAGATTTTGTTCACAAAAATTTATTACTGCTGAAAGTAATCGTAATAAGCTAATAAGATATAATCTATAAAATAATAGAGAAGATGGTCTAAGCTTTCGAATGTTCCACGAATTTTTAAATTCGGTTTAATACTCCTGAGATTAGTCCATACATATATAGCTACCGTACGCATACATACATACATAAGAACTTTTCTTCTTTATATTGTACTAACTGACGACCGAGGCTTCGGCCCGTCGTCACCTAGCCCCTGGCGGGGAGTGTCTCGTTCCGGAGTTTTAAAAAATGTGCCAATCTTCTTGGAAAAGCATAGAGTAATATAGAGTGGAAGTCTCCATAAGGATCCAATGTATTTTAGCGTATGCGAGTTATAGAGCTCTTTAGCGAGACCATTGGGCAAAAATTGTCGGAACCGCTCTCTTCGGGACATTTTTTGGTGACGTCACAAACAGGTAGCGTATGATTCAAAATATTTTATCAAGGGTACAAATGCGCTTATTTATATACGAGCTTTTCTTTCGTGCCTTCGTGCACGCCCTCGAAGCTCGGCCCTCCGGGCTGGTGCCCTGGCGGGCAGCGTCTCGATCCAAAAATTTTATTCCTCTTAAAAAACCACACTCCAAATGTCTACCCGTAAACTTCCGAAAATACATCGTCTCTTAAAAGTTTCGCCTCTTTAATTTTTGAGTGGCGAGGGGGGGGGAATAATTATCAATATATTTAATGTTTCTTAATTTAAAATGAATTGGAGTCTTTCATTTCAAAATTCGAGTTCAAATTACAATTATATTTCAAATTTCCCTGGTAAATGAAAATCGATTGGAGCCATCAGTTTAAAATCCGAGCTGACAATTATATTTCAAATTTACCTCGTTAATTAATATATATTTAATGTTTCTTAATTTAAAATCTATTGGTGTTTTTTCATTTTCATTCGAGTTCAAATGAATACAATATTATCTCGACACAAAGTCTATATCAAAAATATATAGTTTTAGTAACAGAAATCAAGATATAAATATTAATGTTGCATTGGTGTAATGGCTAGAGCTGATGCCCTTAGTTCAAGAGTTCGTCGGTTCGATTCTAGGCAAGAGGGTAATTTTTTTAAAGAAAATTCTCTCAAATACAAATTAATCTAGGCTATATATAGTATATAAGAAAAAAATTATTGATTTATTTGTAATTAATATTTTATTCTATGTTCTTAAGAACTAAGAATTTTCGCCATCCAGACGCTAGAGAGCGCTTTTTGGTATACGGTCCACTCTATATTACTCTATATTTATACTACTATTAGTTGAATAGATAAAGTTAAAAAAACTAAAAATTAGCTTTTTGAAACATTCAGGTTTCTTTTTTTGCAATAAAATATATCATTTCCCCTGGAATTTACTGAGATATTTATTTTAAAAAATCACATATAATTTTCTATTAACCTGCATTGTCAAAACATTTGGCAATGTTGTATAAGAGTGTGCTTCAGATCATTGAATACATTCAATGTGTACTCTAACACTTTGGTAATTTTCATGATTAATATTGAATTAATATAAATACTTGGCAAAAAACTAATGAACAAATTATAATATTGAGGTGCGTGCAAAAGTTCGCGCGGAGTTTCAATAGATGGAGTTATGAGCGTCGTAATGTGTTGTCATTAATGCCTACTCCTACATATTATATGTAATCTTTAAATCGATCCTTGGAAAGGTGACGTCTTCAGCTTTCATTAAAAAAAAATCATTTGTTTTCATACAAACTGCTTCGATAAATATCACTTTAAAAATAAATATCGATAAAGTGCATTTACGGCATGTTATGCTTTACTAGTTTCGGAAGGGAATAAACGTTGCCGCAGCCGTGAAAAACATTCAAGATGTTTATCAGGATGAAGCACCAGCTAAACGAACTGTGAGAAAATGGTTTGCTAAATTTTGGCGCGGAGAATTTAATTTTGAAGACGATGGTGCTCTCAGTTTGGAGTGATTGCAAAGGCATAATCTATTTTGAGCTTCTCCCTGCTGGTGAAACGATTGATTCGGACAAGTACTGTCGCCAATTAACCAATTTGAATCGAGAAATCAAAGAGAAACTTCCGATTTTGTCAAATCGCAAGGGAGTCATCTTTCATCAGGACAACGCCAGACCACACGTTTCGAAAAAGACGCTGTGCAAGCTGAAGAGCCTGAAATGGGATGTCCTAACGCATCCACCGATATCGCACCATCTGACTATCACTTGTTCCGGTCATTGCAAAATTATTTAAATGTAAAAAACTTTGACTCTTTGGAGGCCTTAAAAAACGGCGTGTCTTCGTTCTTCGAATCTAAACCGCGCAGTTTTTATGATCGAGGCATCCGTCTGCTGCCAGAACGTTGGAAAAATATTATGGAAAACGATGGAGAATATATCATTGATTGAATAAAGATTTTTGTTTGCCTAATCGCTGTGTGACTTTTACTCACAAACTCCGCACGAACTTTCACACGCACCCTATACAAACATGATGTAAACATAAATAGTAGAAATACAACGTTGCTAAATTCATACAAGAGTTATTATCAGCTGATTTGAATAAATCAAACTAACTTTTCTATTTAATTATTTTTTTATAATTGTTATTATTTCAAACATTTACGGCTTTCATACTATTTATTTTTTAATTTTATTATTTTTTATTTGTATTTTAACTTATTTTATTAAATATTAGATACTTTTGACTTTACTGGAGCGAAAGGACCTGATTGAAAAATTGATTTAAAATAGACAAGGTAGAAAGTGAAAGTTGTGTGGTGTACATATAATATATTTTCAAATTTCAAATCCTGTGTTAAATTAGTGATTGTTTGAATTGCAAAGTGATTGATTTACAATTCGTCGCTCTTGTCTTGAACATAAATGGAAAACAAGCTTGACGTTGTCAAGTACCGTAAGGAAGTACCTATCAAATGTAATAGATATATCTTCATCAACCAAATAATAAGCCACTTTATAAGATCATTTTTTATGCTAATAAATATAATACAGTTTTTGATTGCTAAATAAGTTATCTCGGGTTTCATAAAATAAGCCTTTAGGATGATAACAAGCGGCGTAGTTTTGGGTGCGGTTTCATAGCCGTTTTTCATGCGATTTAAGTATAAATAATATAAAATTATTACCTCGCTCA
Organism: Forficula auricularia; assembly: GCA_024734495.1. Classification (NCBI taxonomy): domain Eukaryota; kingdom Metazoa; phylum Arthropoda; class Insecta; order Dermaptera; family Forficulidae; genus Forficula; species Forficula auricularia. Next base: position 26,604,287 of record JALMQS010000128.1, read on the forward strand.
ACTGAATAGCCTCTGCAAAACAGTTGGTTTTAAGTGCACATCGCATCCAGGATAAAGGAAGACAGCCCTCGTTTCTCCATGGGCATGGAATTTTCCTCTGTTCTTTCAACTGCCCGGCATTTTTAACATACCAATCGAGATCAATATGAATGCTTTGTTTGCTCCAATCAAATATTTTTTGAAAGAAAATCTGTTTTCAAAAATATAGAAATAGTTAGATCGCTATTCAATATCGAACAAATTTAATTTAGAACCTAACGTGTATTTTGGTAGATATATTCATTCTCTTCAAAGTTTGTTGAAATTGAAATACCGCTAAATAACCGGCGATTAATAACTTTATCGTTTGACCGATTAGAGTTTTAATTACTCCATCAATGTATTTCGATTAGATAGGAAAGTAAATTATAATCCTTGATTATTTGACTACTATCCATTAATTAGCTATACTGATTATTATGGTTATTGAAATAGAACCATCTTGTTTAGATACAAGGAATTAAGGATTTGAAACTTTCGAATAGAATTATATTACATTTACATTAAAGAACTTAAATGTTAATTTTGCTTATATTAAATTGAAAGTTTTTTGCCTAGAGTAGCAGAATATTTATATATTGAAGGAGACAATAAAAGAGTGTGACTTCTGCTGGAATTATAAATTTTATTTATAAAAAGACTATAGTTTCGAGAGCTTTGCCCTCTTCATCACTATATTACAATTGATTCACAGAAATTAATGTATGAATGGAAAGTTTAGTATATTGCTTATATTAGTAGAACATATTTCATCCGAAAAATCATGAGTGTGTATACTACTGTTGTGGATAATTTTTATTATCCTTGATTTGAATTGTATTCACTTCCCCGTAAAATTAACCCTTCTGCTATGTAATAAAAATTATCGATTATCTATTTGGGTCCCGAAGAAGATACCGTGGTGATTTTTTCAATACATCAAATAACCTTTAGAATTCGACACTTTCCAAAGGTTATTTGATATATTGTAAAAATCATCCAAGATACCTCCTTATACGCGGCACAGTGGTTCTTAATTTTAACCGATGGGCTGCGAAGGATATTCTTTGGATCTCGCAGAGTTGTTAAATAATTATTTTACTACTTTTATTTCTAATAAAGGGCCGTCCATAAATTTCGTCACACGAATTTCAAGATTTTTAGCCCCCCCCCCCCTTCCTGTGTCACGTTCTGACACATTTTCATTGATCTCTCTCTGTATAGTGACGTCACACTATCACTTGATACCCTATAATTTTTTAATTTGAGTTTTGTGACATCACAATTTTTAAGATTCCCGGGCTCCGCTGTCACATTTTGTCACAAATTTGAGATACCCCCCCCTTTACTGTGAAACGTAATTTATGGACAGCCTCTAAGCTCAAAAATATTTATTCAATACTAATCAAACTGCCTCAGAGCATTGTGTAAAGTTAAATTGTAAGAATTATGAATGAATGAATGAATCCCCTCTGATAACGCAATTTAATAATATTTCTACTAAAATCTTAGAATTTGTCCTAAATTAATAAAAGTAAAAATATTAAAAACTCGTGCTATTTCATTAAATTTTCCTTGGATCGAAAAATACTTTACTAGATGAAGGAGGAGGTATCAGCCAAAGATGGAATCACTGGGTTCAATAAAACACCTTTAATAAAACGTTTCGGCCTGAATTTTATTTGGCCATCTTCAGTTAATTACGAGTTATACACAAAATGCGGTATACATATGTGATCGAACCAAGCCTTGTCAAAAATAAAAAAAATTTTAGCTTCATGTAAATTTATAACGTGCCTGGACCCAAAAGTTTCAGAATGAAAGTACTTTTTATTCTGAAACTTTTGGAGTCTAGACACGTTATAAATTTATATGAATCTAAACATTTTTTTTGACAAGGCTTGGTTCGATCACATATGTGTACCACATTTTGTGTATAATTCTAAGTAACTGAAGATGGCTAAATAAAATTCAGACTAAACATTTTTATTAAAGGTGTTTTATTGAACCCAGTGATTCCATCTCTAGCTGATACCTCCTCCTTCATCTAGTACAGTTTCATCACAGCCACGAACTCTAACAATAGAAAAGTACTTTAGTTTATCTTAATTATTGTTTAAATAATTTTTTAGGTCATCCTTGTAAAATTTAATAAAATTTCTTAAGTAGGTATGATCTAAAAAAAACCGCGTACACATTATCTCCTCAATTAATTTAGATTTATGTAGACTCAAAAATTGGGGATCTCAAAACTTGGTTAACTTAAATGCATTCAAAACGCAATGTTGCCTAATCTCTAGGCGCGTCGATAGACACCTTCCAGACATATCATTCGATTCTAACTCACTGGGATCCAGTGATAAGATTTCAAAATTTGATGTCTCAAATATATTATATTTTAAAGAGCCTCCACATATCCCCTTATAGCCCAACGATCCTCCCACTTAGGATCCGGTTGAGTGGGCTCAGGGTGTGGCCACAGCAGAACGGTGTGAAACCTTAGTATGCTGCGACCAAGAATAAAATAATAATATTAACAAAAAAAAGGGAATACCGCATGTCGTCCAAACAATAAAATGTAAGATATAAAGTACGGAACCCTCAATATAGGATCCGACTCGTACTTATTTATATGTTTGAATGAAAATTTTGAGAATTATTTAATGCTAGTGGTGAACTGATGATAAGGAGCCGTCCATAAATTACGCCACACAGTAAGGGGGGAGGAGGAATCTCAGATTTGTAACAAAATGTGACAAGGGGCCCCGGGGATATTAAAAATTGTGATGTCACAAAAATCAAATTAAAGAATTTTAAAAATTTTCAAATATATTTCCTTTAGTTGAGTTTAATTTATTAAAAAAATCTACAACTATTAGATTATAGGGTATACAAGTGATAGTGTGACGTCACAATATAGGGGGCTCAATTAAAATGTGACACAGGGAGGAGGGTCTAAAAATTTTGAAATTCGTGTGACGTAATTTATGGACGGCCCCTAAACTGATTTCTTATCCTTCCTTTGCAAGTCTCTAGGGCAGATTTTTTTCCCAGTCCGTCACTCCTTAACTTAAAATAATAAAATTAGGAATATAAATATTTTAGCAAAGTCAAAGGGAGAAATCTTGACTTTATTTAAGTTAAACAGATCATTTGAAGCAAGTAAAGTACTTTTTTCATTATATTAAATTTACAACTTAAATAATAAAGAAGAGTTAAAAACTTTTCTATCATATAAAATGAGTGTGAAATTTAACTTTAATATTATTGACACTTAAGAAAATTAAATAAAAAGCTAAAAACAATAATAAATAATTCGTTTTCATGATTAAATATTCAAGTGAGATGAGAAATATTTTCTTTGATCATTTTCTTTTTTAAAACTTTTGTATTAATCAAAAATAAAGTTCTCATTTTATGTAAACGCACTCTTTTTTTTTTTTTTTTTTTTTTCGTTTTTGATAAATGAGTTTATGTATTAAATTAGGGTGATAAATTATTCGCGAAAAGCTTTTTCAAACAACTAACTTTTTACTTTAAAAATCTTAATATATACAAATAAAATAGAATTTAAATTTACATATCCAAAAAAATCATGAATAGAAAAATCCCTAATCTGTATTTTGAATACTTACGTGTCATTTTTAACAGACTTCAAAAATGAAGGAGGTTCTCAATTCAACTGATTTTTTTTTGTGTGTCTATGTTACCTGATATCTTCGCCAATTGTGAACTGATTTTGATGATTTTTTTTGCATTGCGTTCAGTCTAGTTTCCGATTGGTCCCGTTTTTTTTTCATTGGTATTGGACCTTTTTTGCTATGTTTGTTCAGGCATAACTTCTTTGTTTATTAACTGATTTCGATGATTCTTTTTATATTGGAAAGAGGGTACCTTAGGGGTGGCGCCATATTAATTTGGTCAAGTTCTGATGATATGACCAATGACGAATTAACGTAAATTTTCAATTCTTATAAGTAAAAAATCGAAATTATAATAAATAAGATCTTTTATAAAAAAATTAATCTTAAAACATTCATTTAAAACCCGCAAACGTTTCTAGAGAATTTCTATATTTATGAATCTAATTTTATTATCATTTTCTGGAGATGAGGGATTTATGGAGAGGAGGGAGAGATCCAATCGACTTGATTGGGGAATAATGGAATTGAAATAATTATCGGAAAAGAGGTTTTTTTATCTAATTAGATTTTTCCTCTTATTAAAAACAAGGACTAAAGATGAATAAGGACACTCGATGGTGGAGAAGTAATCTCCGAAATCGAAGCTAAAATACAATGTATACATTAATTAATGTAAAATAATTGGTTTAATAAATTTATCATTTTCTGATTCATTCGCCCGACGCTTTCTCTTACGAGATGTATGCAAGGTATTAAATTAAGTCACTATTAATAACATCACTAAAAAGAGAAAAATAAAAATAATTTTTATAAAAAGAAAAAAAAAACCGACATCAAAAAAATTAAATGCTACAATAAAATAATAAGATCTCAAAAATAAAATAAAATTCACGAAAAGGTATAAAATAATTATCTACTATAATTTAGTTACAACTATACGACGAAATATTAACATGAAATTACTTTTTGAAGTCGGTGTTCAACAAACTATATAAGCGAGCGTACCCGCCAAACGTACTAAGTAAGATCCATCGAGTGCAATTCATAAAATGTATATGTTTGGCAACGACTTCAAAAAGTGATTTCATGTTAATATTTCGTCGTTTAGTTGTAACTAAATTAGATAATTATTTTATAATTTCGTTTCTTATGAGCCGTAATTTATTTACATAATACAATGGGGACATATTCCAGTCGAAATTTTTCATGTATCTTATGAGGTAAATTTTGGTCCCCTTTTCGAAAAATGTTTTTTTAAACTACTTTTGCCCCCACATATGGTTTCTTACGTATTGTTTTTTGGAACTTTGCATTGTAAAGTAAATAGCCATGAAAAATATTTCATGTACCTTATGAAGTAAATTTCGAGTAATTTTTGAAAATTAAATCTCTTCTTAAAACAAAAAAGCCCCCTAATTTCGTTTCTTATGAGCCGGAATTTATTTATATAATACAATGGGGTCTTTTTTTTTTTTTTTTTTTTTGGCTTTTCGGCCTTTCTAGCCATAAGCCTAATTACGATACTAGTTATATATTTTTTTAAAATTTGTCTCTACCCCCGGGGGTCAGATTTTAGCTGGATGCCTCGAGTCGGATTCGAACCCGGGTCCCCTGGTTAGCTCGCTGTCACGCTACCGCCTAGCCTATCTGACCCCCCACAATGGGGTCTTATTCCAGTCGAAATTTTTCATGTACCTTATGAGGTAAATTTTGACTTTTTTTTCAATTTTTGATCGCCCCCCCCCCCCCCCCCCCCACGGGCAAAATCCCCCGGTCTCATTTCTAAGAAATGATTTTTTTAACATAACTACTTTATTTCATATTAAATTTACCTTCAAACCTTTTGTACCTTATAAGGTAGCAATATGTGGCCGGGCTCCCGGACTTATGATTATGTATACAAAATTTGGTTGAGTTTGCTAAAATGGCTTAGATTTTTATTTTTTGACCCCCCCCCCCCCCCCCTAATTTTGGCCCCAGAATAAAAATATTTTCGTTATTATAGGTTCATTTTATAGTATATTTCATTTTTCTTATTTTTTTTTAGTTTGAAAATATTATAAATTTAATTTTTAACCCTCTCTCTTCTCCCCTTAATTTTGGGTCGATATGTACCAAAGTTTAATCAGCTCTTAATATCAATGCACCAAAACTACATGTGAAATTTGGTTTTGATATTCACACTAGTTTTTGAGCTAGCTCGTCCACAAAAATTTGGTAAAGCACATACTAACAGACTAACAGACTTTTTGACAAAACAGTAATTATCTCGAAAAATATAATTTTTTCTATGTTTACTTATCAGAGGTATTTGTAGAGCGAAATGCCGTGGTTTCGCCCAATTTTTTAATCAAAATAGTTTCAGTCGTTTCTGAGATATTTCGAAAAAACAAAACCAAAAAAAAAAGACTTTTCATGCACGATTACAATACTTGACCATACACTATATGGTAAAGTAAAAATGAAAATATAGCCGAACTATTAAATTCATCAGTTCGAAAGTTTATATTCATTATATTAATTATGTAAAATTATACTAATAATGTTTATCAAATTTCCACCTGATGTTATCATATATGTCACATAAATATGAATATTAATAAATAATCATTTAAGTATCTCTTTGATGAAGGTAAATTATTATCTGTTTATCTTTTGTTCTAATGCAGGCGCAATTAAGATGCTGTCAATAAACTGCAGCGAAACAGTAATGCCTGTTAATGAATATTAAAACTTTATAATAAAATACTATACAGTATACACGATAGGGTTCTCATTTTACAATTTCCCATCTTCATTTCCAAAAAAAATCCAAAAAACATAGTCCAAGAGCTGGTGACACATTATTGAGTACGGATTTGACCCAACTAGAAATAATGCGTAATAGTACCGTCTATGATAGTTGTACAAGGAATGGCCAGTCTGGCTGGTCTAAGCAGGTGGACCAAGGTATTGCGCATGGTGTGAGTGCGGTAAAAAATACATATGTGTTAAAAAATATTTTTGACCCAGAATGAAATTATAAAAATTATAATTTATAGTCAATTTAGATAATTATAACAAGAGTATGACTTGTATTATATTTTGTAATGTGAATGTATATAAAAAAAAATTACGTTAAATAAATAGTATTTGTAAAAAAAAAAAAAAAAATAAACATAATATATTCACCCCAAACCATTTGAGTGGTGAGACGTGGAACCAGACCAACCAAAGTGTATTTTTACAACATGAAAAAAATAGCATGATGCTATTGTTTTCATGTTGTAAAAATATACGGTACTATTACGCATTATTTCTAGTTGGGTCAAATCCGTACTCAAAAATATGTCACCAGCTCTTGGACTAACATATAAGGGGCCGTCCATAAATTACGTTACACGAATTTCAAGATTTTTCGACCCCCCCCCCCTCTGTATCACATTCCTTCACATTTTCATTGAAGCCCCCTGTATTGTGACGTCACACTATCACTTTTATACCCTATAATTTTTTAATTTAACTTTTTGGACATCACAATTTTAAGATTCCCGGGCTCCCCTGTCACATTTTGTCACAAGTCTGAGATGCCCCCCCCCCTTTTTATGAAATATAATACATGGACGGCCTCTAAGTTCAAAAATATTTATTCAATACTATTAAAAGTAAAAATATTAAACACGTGCTATTTTTCATTAAATTTTCCTAGTGTCGAAAAGTACTTTAGCTTATCTTAATTATTGTTAAAACAATTTTTTATATGTGAGTTAAAAAAAGGTCATGCTTGTAAAATTTAAGAAAATCTATAAAAACAAAAACAAAAAACCGTATACAAGATAGGGTTCTCATTTTAGGATTTCCCATCTTCAGTTCCAAAAAAAATCCAAAAAATATATAAGGGGCCGTCCATAAATTACGTCTTACGAATTTCAAGATTTTTCGACCCCCCCCCCCCCCCCTTTGTCACATTCTGTCACATTTTCATTGAAGCCCCTGTATTGTGACATCACACTATCACTTTTATACCCTAAAATTTAATAATTGAAATTTTTTTTTTATAAATTAAACTTAACTAAAGGGATTTAATATTTTATTTTAAGTTTAACTTTATTTTTATTCATTTCATTTAATACATTATTCACTGTTTATTATTTAAGTTTTTTTGCTAAAAATTGCTTGTTTAAAATTTTCTATCTAGATTTATTTTTGACTTAAAAATTAGGACTTTTTGACGTGAGCTTTATTTGAATACAGTCCTCGGCTATCAAAGTAAAAATACTATAATAGTTTAAAAAATAGAAAATTTAAAAACTATCCTTATTACCCCCGATAGTTTCACTGTTACTCCATTTGGGGTAATTTACCCCGATTCCCCGACCGCTGCTTTATAATCACGAAGTTTTAGTTTTTTAGTTATAACTAGAGTTCTAATTGAACTAAAAACAAGTGGTAATTGGAAACTCAAATAGAAAGCTGTTTTCTATTACGTCAAAAAAATATTTTGATTTCAAATATTGCTGTTTAATATCTAATGGGACTCGAAAATAGGTCAAAATGGCCTTTTTCATCATTTTGACCGATAATATCTCAAAACTCTGACCTGTTTTAAAACATCGGGAAATTGCATGATAATAATCAGCTTATAAAACTCTACTGGAATCCATTGTTAGGTTTACAGAGAAAATTTTTGTTTAATAGTGTAATATTAATATTAATTAAATATCCCAGCGACTCCTAATCGATCGCAGATCGGCTGATCCTTTTGTCAATAATAAAAATAATCTTTTCTTCGTTCCCTAAATTTAAATTAGTAATAATAATAACTTAGATTTCAAAACATCTTCATTAATTAATTATCATTGAATTTTTAAGTCGAATGTATAATGTTTGCTCTTGAACAAACTTTCATTAACTAGTACTGAAGGAGAAAGAAAAAATATCTGAAAGGAGAATGTGGTATACGAGTAATCAAGGCCAGATTTAGAATTAATCCCATGGGACAGACATAAACCAACAAGTTCGTGGGGATAAAGATAAAGAGAAATTATATACCAAGGGATGGGGAGAGAAGTGATGAAAACAAAAAATATTTAACCGGACTTCTCTTCATGACGCAGCAAAGGCCTCATTTTCGAAGCGTTTCCTTCTGTCATTTCATTAATTTCAACTTATTCATGTTAATAGGATATCTTTATTTAAATTTCCTCTAGTTTAATTGCACGACTGCTCCTAGAAAACTAGTACCTAAATTGGCTACGTTAAATACTAAGGAAATTAATAACAGCTAGGTATAATTACTCTCAGTCTAGCTGTTACGTCACCTAGGTCAAAAAGACAAATTGCCGCCCCTTAAGAATATTATTATATCTTATCTTTCTTATTAAACGAGCAATTCTTGTATATATATATCTATATATATAAAATTCTTTGCCCGATACTCTCACTCACTCACTCACTCATCATCAAAACAGCCAGAACCACTGGACATAGAAACATGAAATTTGGAGACGATATTACATCTATAACATAGAGGCTCACTAAGAAAGGATTTTTCGAAATTCGACCCCAAAGGGGGTCAAAGGGGACAAAGTGTGTTTTCACTGATTATGCAATATCTCTTAAGGACGATAAAATATCTACTTGCTTTTTACTTAGAAAAATACTAAATTAAAATATCTAAAAATTGATTTCAGGATTTTTTGAAATTCGACCCCTAAAAGAGTCAAAAGGGGCAAAATATCTTTGCAATGTGTTTACACTAATTATGCATTTTCAATTAAGAACGATAAGATATCTACTTGATTTTTACTTAATAAAATTCTAAATACAAATATCTAAAAAGTCATTTCAGGATTTTTTGAAATTCGACTCCCAACTATCCAAAATGTGACTGGGGACAAAAATTAAAACTCTCCTATCTTGATCAAATTTTGTAGAGTTATTCTTTATTACTTTAAGAAACTATTCCTGTAAAAATCAACTATCAAAATTGACTGTATGGGGTCGAAGGGGGGGGGGGCAAAATATAGAAATTTTTAGCTTTTTTGTACATTTACTCTTTAGAAAACTGAGAGTGCCGAAGGCTAGGGTTAGGGGCTTTTTGGGTTGACAATTCGATCTGTCACGGTCTCATCTTCGGCTAAGTTGTTTTTGATGGGTTTTTTGTTAATTGAAATAATTATTCACAGGTGGTTGTTTGAATAAAAATTTATAATTACATTTTTTTCAATTTTCTTTTAATAAAATTAATTGTTTTTTTTTATTTTAAATTCTACTAACAGATCATTACAAATATTATTATATATTAGAATTTGCCAATTTAATTAATTAAAGGTTTTTTTATAAAATAATTTATTAGAACATCAATTAATTCTCTTGAAAAATCCGACAATTCAAGGGATCGTCCCTCCTTCTTCAGGATTTACCATAAAAGTGTCAATGAAAGAACCTCCCTGTATATTACTATTATTTTTAATTGAAATTACATTCAAAACTTTGTGGCCATGTGATACGTCTTGATGATGGCCATATCTGATGTAAATGTTGATAAAAATATAAATTAATTAAGTGGATATCGATGAGGCAGTCCATAAAAAGAAGAAGATAATTTAGACTATCTTTTTTATTCATAAAACCGACGTTTCGGAGGCTATTCCCTCCTTCTTCAGGGTTTTGAAAAGTCAGTTTTGGACTGCCTCATCGATATCCACTTAATTCACTTATCATTCCTTCTCCAAAAATTACTCCAATCTTAATATAAATTAAGCTTTATTTCAATTTTATTTTATTTTGGCTTAAAAATCGACCTTTTAACCTGAATTTATAAAATTAAAAATAATATTAATATATGGTTTTTAACTGAATCAAAAAATTACCGAGCTTCGCTAGGTGTTTCAGGTACTATATTTAAATAAAGTTATATATTTTTTATTTTCATTAAAAATCAAATCATTTTATTTAAATTTTAATAAAAGCATATAATTTTTGGAGACGGACTGATAAGTGAATTGAGTAGATATTGATGAGGCAGTCCAAAAAAAAAGAAGATAATTTAGACTATCTTTTTATTCATAAACCGACGTTACGGGGGCTTATTCCCGCCTTCTTCAGGGTTTTGAAAATTCAGGGAATGAAATCCAATGCGACATTCCCCTCTGTCTCCTCTTTCAGTGATAGTAACAATAAATTATCGTATTTCATTCTCAGCAGACTCAACTACACTATAATTCTGCTAAAAATGAAATACAATATATTATTGTTACTATCACTGAAAGAGGAGACAGATTGGAATGTCACATTGGATTTCCTTCCCTGAATTTTCAAAGCCCTGAAGAAGGCGGGAGTAGGCCTTCGTAGCGTCGGTTTATGAATTGAAAGATTGTCTAAATTATCTTCTTTTTTGGACTGCCTCATCAATATCCACTCAATAAAACCATATGTTTTAAAAAATGAATCACCGTCCAATCTTTCATATCTCTGAAATATACTATATATATTTGTCTAGATTAATTTGTAACAACGCTTAGAGAAATTTTTCTAAAAAAATTACTGTCTTGCCTAGAATCGAACCGACAAACTCTTGAACTAAGGGCATTAGCTCTAGCCATTACACCATTGAAACATTAATAATTATATCTCGATTTCTGTTACTAAAACTATATATTTTTGATTTAGACTGTGTCGAGATAATATTGTATTCATTTGAACTCGAATGAAAATGAAAAAACACCAATAGATTTTAAATTAAGAAACATTAAATATATATTAATTAACGAGGCAAATTTGAAATATAATTGTCAGCTCGGATTTTAAACTGATGGCTCCAATCGATTTTCGTTAACCAGGCAAATTTGAAATATAATTGTAATTTTGAAATGAAAGACTCCAATTCATTTTAAATTAAGAAACATTAAATATATTCATAATTATTCCTCCCCCCTCCCCCGACACTCAAAAATTAAAGAGGCGAAACTTTTAAGAGACGATGTATTTTCGGTAGTTTACGGGTATACATTTGGAGTGTGGTTTTTTAAGAGGAATAAAATTTTTGGACCGAGACGCTGCCCGCCAGAGCACCAGCCCGGAGGACCGAGCTTCGAGGGCGTGCCGAAGGCTTTAAATATTGCAATATCTATCACAATCTCACGAAATGTAAATTAATGCTGAGATTATTCGTTCTCCCCTGAAACGAAAAATCGGTTATTTAATTAAACATACTCGCCCTTTTATGATTGTCTTCTTTAGAATTGTACACATTTTTAGCAGTATAAACACGCTATTACGCACTGTAAATTTTTAAGAGAACCAAAAAAATGTGAAATTTTCTAATAATTTGGTATTTAACACATCAATATTTTTCTTACACTTACAGCCAAAATCCCCCCCCAATTTTTGGCGCCCCGGGAAAATATCCGGGTTGCCCGCCCTTAGAGCGGGCGATGCTCAGTATTATTATTCCAGCAGAAGACATACTCTTTTATAAAGTAAAGAACATTTTTTGAAAAATGTTTTTTTTTTGGAAATTTTTCAAAAAAAATTTTAAATATAAAATACTAGTAGTGTCACAATCTGTGTCCTTTGTGAACTCCTGAAGATGGGCTTACATCCCGAAATGTATATTACAAGTATACAAGCATCTGATCTTTTATTTATGTGAAACCTACATAGTATTTTATATTTAAAAAAAAATTTGAAAAAGTTCCAATAAAACATTTTTCAAAAAAAAATTCTTTACTTTATTTAATATGTTTCACTAAGAACCTACACCATTCTCTCTTAACAAAAAAAAAAAACACTCTTTTATTGTCTCCTTTAATTTATAAAAATTCTGCTACTCATGGCAAAAAGAAACTTTCAATTTAGTATTATTTTAATTCATAAAACGATTATTATTTTTTAATGAAATAGAATGTAAGAAGATATAGTTCCTTGAGAAACCCTTTCTTTGTCTTGAAAGGAAGAGAAAGTGATCAATAGAATGGACGCAGACAAAGGTGGGTTAATATATTGATAAACTTTAGCAATTGATTGTTTGAACTTGGGCGAAAGGTATTTGGATAGTCCGATTTTGAAAATTGTAGGATTCGAAAAAGACAAAGCCAGATAACCTTAGAAGTCTTATTGATAAAAATAATTTCAAACATACCGTAATGAAATAGGATAGATTGTCATCTACAAGGTGGCGAAAAACTCATCACCCTATCGGAAGATGCTATAATATTTGCAAATGACGGCAAATGTCAATTCTGCTTTGAAATTTGTGAAGTAAACAGACACAAAATACACCTCAACAAGACATTGATCGCTATCCTGAATCTCGACCACGAGGTAGACAACTTTTCATCGAAATTCATCATGAGCGATTAGGCCCATTTCCATCTCTGTGGATAGAATAAGCAAAATTATCGCTTCTGGGGCACCGAGAATCCGCGTATAACCCACGAGGAGCCATTACACCCGCTCAAAGTTACTGTATTGTTTGCTGCTTACACTAGAGGCGTCTTTGGGCCTTATTTTTTCGAAGAGTGATGGAAAATGCCATAAATCGGGACCGTATGATTCATCAATTCTGGCTGCTGCCACTTGACTGATATCATTTTCTCGACTTAATGAAAAAAAAAAATTAAGACATCAAATAAACATAATCCACAAGTAGAACCAAAGTTTTTAATTCATAAAAAAATTACAGGCAAAGAACATCGGGTGACAACTTTTGCGCCACCTTGTACTACTATTCCGAGCTCTCATGAATAAATTTTATTCCATGCTCCCCCCCCTCCCCCTCGGAAATTGAACCCGAATCCTAAAATAAGCAATCCGGGCTTTGTCTGCCCTTCGAAAAGAACCCATCTGAAATATGTATTGTGCTAAATATAGGAAAATTTTCCGCACTAAATGTTTTCGAAAAAAATTTCAGTTTTTTTGACCCACCCTACTATATATTAATCGTAGCATAAATAAAGGATGTTGAGTGTTTCGAATTTTGAAGATAATCAAAATTCGATGGTCAATAAAATCCCTTTTCCAAAGTAAGTAGATTTCAAGTTGCGAATAGAAATAGATTTTAAATTTTGTAAGAAATTCACAATAGGGTGTCATTTATTAGTTCTAAGATGAAATTTTATTGTGATTTCCTTAGAAAATTTAAAATCTATGTATTTCTATCGACTTGAACTCTTTTATTAAATTTTTTCCTCAAGATTGCGATTTTCATAGTTATAAACGAAACAAAAAGGCAAATATAAAATGATAAAATCCTCTCTTGTTTAAATAATAAATGAGCTACCACTAATTGTAATCTAACAAACATCAGGGGCATTGATGCATATGGCGGAACAACGAAATGCATTTCGACAAAGACAATTTGTGCTATTATTCTCTGACGCATTTACATTAGACGAGAGGCGTTAAATTCATTTCAAGTTGCGGACCACTTTTTTTATTAATGTTTAGGTCATGCGGGTCGGGTTTCTCATAAAATATAGCCTCTTGGGCCACATGGCATATCCCAAGATCAGCTCTAGTTAACTCTAATTTCAAAGAGACGTACTTACCCTCTACATATTTATATTTTTTAATATTTCTTAGGGATTATCTTGTTCTACTTATGCCATATTAATCTTCGAGCGATGACATTTATTCTCTCTATACCTATGTATTTTTTTCAATTTAATCGAATGCAGTATGCTGCAGCCCCTATGGATCTCAAAAGACCCTATCATTACCGAAGATAAGGGATAATTGATCAATCGAAAGGGTGGAGGCGTAGGTGTTTGTGCGGGAGAAAGTTACAGTTCCTTTAAGTCATGGTGACAAACTTATTATTATTAATTATAATTATGTATTATTTCATTTAAAATTCAAATTTTAATCAAATTAAACACAACAGTAAAAGCTTCGACACCTTAATTACTAGTTTTAGTAATTTACGTTTC
>JALMQS010000128.1:27229804-27244768 GCA_024734495.1 Forficula auricularia
AAACCCAGTACGAAGTCGAACTGTTCAACGGTAAGACGAAAAAATCCGGAGAACTTTTTGTTGCGTTCGTGCAGAGGGGCAGTAACCAATTTTTGATACAGCCCCTCTTCATTTTTGAGCTCAAACATAGGGTGTATTTTGACTCTTTTCATAGCGTATACATATAAAGAAGTATTTCGTTGTCTTAAATCTCCTCAATCAAAAGATATTTGAGTAATAATGTTTTACGTCTACTCAACTTTAAAATCATTTTTTTTTAATTTAGGACATGTGACTGCGAATAAAAACACACAACTAATGAAAAATCAATAAGCTGCAATATCGAATTGTCATATAAGAAATTTTCGAAAGGTCTCTAAGTAATGAGTTGAAATTTGGAATTTATGTTTGTTTTAAATAGCTGCTCCCCCATTTGCCGACACTCAAAAATTTCCGGAAGGAAGCTGACTGAGTCTTGAAAAAACTTTCAAATTTTCCTCTAAATCGATTAAAAAAAATCTAACGAAATGATATGTTCTCTAATAAATTAACGTGGTAATATATTAATTGTGGTAATGAATTATATGCTTAATTTTAAAAGTTTTAACTATTATTCTTATTATATATAATTGATCAGTGATTTTTCAATTAAAAAAATTACCATCAACGATAAAAATGGAACGGAGTTTTGAATATAAATTACTCTATCATGCTTTAATCATTTTTATCACCTCATCTTCCGAGAATCATGCTTATTAGACAGTGAATTAAAAAATTGTTATGTCTTTTTTATGATAATCAACTACACATTAAAACGAGTTATTGGGTTTTTTTATTTGATTTGATTTAATTTATGATTACTGATTATAATACATATATTAATATTGTAAATCAATATTCAAGAATTTTTAAATAGTGTAAATTTTATTGAATTAATTTATATTTGCATTCATTTTTACGATCTGGCATTGATTTGTGCAACAGTCTGTCTGTCACTACTTGGGTTTATAGTCCTCTGCCCCCTATGATTTAGTCAATTATACATTTTGTCAAGTACTAATGTCCTAGAGTTGTACAAAATCGTATTTAACTCTCAAACCAGAAATTAGATGAGGGAGAGAGAGGTCGTACCATTTTTTTAAGGTTTGGACCAGGTTTCGGGGTTCCTTTAACAACTTATGGCAAATGCGTCGTTTGCTCCTGGTATCGGGGTTTTTCCGGAATTTTTAAATTACTTTTGTCTTTTGATGGAAATTTATAGTTATTTGTTAATGAGCATTAGGGTGGTCCTTATTTTGAATATTTTCTCATTTTTACGCTGACAGTCTATTACTTACTAACACTAAGATATATAGCAGTATGTTATCTAGCTATAACTCCAAAATTATAATAGCTAAAAATCTGTAAAAATTCTTAAGGATAGCTACTATTATAAGGATAAAGTCTACAGAGTTTCAAATTTTTTGAATCATTGCTTTGGCCGGAATAAAAAATTGATAGTTCAATGCCAAAAACTCCATGCTATTTAGATAGGAAACTTGAATCGCTGTTCAGCACAGGTTAAAATTGAAATAAAGACTTGAAACTTGGGGATATTTCTTTATATTAAAATTCGAAAATACCCAAAATAAGGACCACCCTAATGAGCATATACATTTCTATTTATTTTATTTTTTGTACTTGTTTATTATTTATTAATTTGTTACAATTATTTTTAATTTATAAGATCTTAGGTAATTGGATAAATAAATTGAATTGAGAGTCTTTTATTGAATAAGACGTTACTATATATTAGACTTATTCAGCGACTTATTCTTAGAATGTTTCGTATAATAATATCAGAGAATTGAGTTAAAGAATAAGTCGCTGAAAAAGTCGAAAATATAGTGACGAAACGTCCGTCTTATTCAATATAAAACTCTGAATTGAATTTATTTATCCGATTTCTTAAGATCTTATAAATTAATTAAATTATGGATACGATTTACCAAACAATATTATAATTATATTTGTATTGATGATTGGTTGACCTAGGCACTGAAAGCTTGTACCTCTAAGCGGATCGAGAAATAAATTTATTTATTTATTATTATAAAATAAATGACTTGTACATACATATAAATTCTCAGTATTTAACACTTTAGTGATTCATGTTTACATTCCGATTCTAACTTTCTTAATAATATATCTTTCAGATCTATATGCCTTGAAATTAAGTGTCAAGGTCTAGGTTTTCTAGATACAAATTGGGTCATATTGAGGTCAGATTTTAATTTTAATTTTTAAATAATGGAAGTTGAGCTAAAAATCTGAACTTTTCAATGGTTTCGGGTAAAATTCAAGGTTTGACTGTTGGGGTAGAATTTTCACCTCTTCCCTGAAGTTGTTTTTATGGCAAAAATAGTCAGATTTTACAATTTTTTTTTCTATGTCAACGGAAGAGAAAATTAATGTTTCTAATTAAAAGCTAAATTTATAATTCTACTAAAAATGTATTATAATTTTCGGGTCACTGGGCAATCAAAAACTGCCCGAAAAAATTGGTAATAAAATTTAAAGTAAATTTATCATGGATTAATAATTTTAATCAGAATTAATTAGTTTATTCACAAAGAGAAACAAAGAGGTTGTCCTCTGCTTGATGCAAATAAAAATACACACATATATATCGAGATGATATATCTGTATATATATATTATTTATTTGTTTGAGACTATAGTTTCGAAGACTTCGTCTTCATCATCAATCTTTTTAATTATAAATTTTTGTTTTTCATGGACCGTATGGATATTGAAAATTTGATGTTTCTTCACTGGTCGTCAGTTTAGAATTAGCTATTGACTCCATGAAAAACAATATTTATAATTAAAAAAGACTGATGATGAAGACCAAGTCTTCAAAACTATAGTCTCAAACAAATAATAATATATATATACACTTGGATGTTGATGAAAGCAGTCCACGGTGGTTGTAAAAAAATAAGACTATAGAGGTTTTATTATTTTACATTTATTTGTTAAACACGACGTTTCGGAATTTATTCTCTCCTTCTTCAGGGTAACAAAAAAGTCAATGAAAGTAGTTCAAATCATAATTACTTCCTGTCTCCTTTGAACTACTTTCATTGACTTTTTGTTACCCTGAAGAAGGAGAGAATAAATCTCCGAAACGTCGGTTTAACAAATAAATGTAAAATAATAAAAACTCTATAGTCTTATTTTTTTACAACCACCGTGGACTCTTCATCAACATCCAAGTCATATTTATACCAGTCCGTCTCCTAAAGAAAAACTCTGCCAACCAAATATATATATATATGCAGATATATCATCTCGATATATGTATGTTTATTTGCATCAAGCAGAGGACAACCTCTTTGATTCTCTTTGTGAATCAACAACTCTGCTACTCTCGGCAAAACTAAAACTTTTCAATTAATTAGTTATGCACATTACTCGTTTTGATTAAGTAAAAAAGGAAAAAATAAAAACCGAGCGACGGGCGATGTGTGCATATTTCAGAGCTTCACTCAACTTTCCTTTATTTTGAAAATTTACTTTTGAATCCGCCTTCTACTCTTTTTTTACAATCAAGGCTCCGTATAAATTTAATTTATTGTAAC
Source organism: Forficula auricularia (assembly GCA_024734495.1). Lineage (NCBI taxonomy): Eukaryota > Metazoa > Arthropoda > Insecta > Dermaptera > Forficulidae > Forficula > Forficula auricularia. Next base: position 27,233,406 of record JALMQS010000128.1, read on the forward strand.
TCATTCTCTCTGTATTATCAGCTGCACCTTGATTTGACTTCGGGTAAACTTCAAGTTTCTAAAAATCCCTTACCTAAGATTTTCTGACGACAACGGTATACATACCTTCAAATACAGCACATTGCACGGGGATCGTCGATTACGAAACAAGTTCCTCCAAACTTCTTCATGTTAATTAATTGTACTAGATGAAGGAGGAGGTATCAGCCAAAGATGGAATCACTGGGTTCAATAAAACGCCTTTAATAAGACGTTTCGGCCTGAATTTTATTTGGCCACCTTCAGTCAATTAGGAGTTATACACAAAATGCGGTACACATATGTGAACCAAAATAAAAAAAAATTTAGCTTCATGTAAATTTATAACGTGGCTGGATCCAAAAGTTTCAGAATGACTTTCATTCCAGGGGATGCTGTCCAAAAAAGTACCCTTCATTTTTTGAAATTTTAGTCGTAGTTTAATCTTCGTTTTTTTTGCGAAGTTCTTTGAATACGGCATTTCGTTATTTTTCAAATTAAAAACATTAGATTTTTTAAAATATATTTTCGGACCTTCGCCCCAAACGGATACTGATTTGTGTGAGAGAGGGTAGGAGTCAGAAATTAATTATTGTGACTTAAATTCCGCAGTCCCTGAGATAGAAATCGACCATCTTCCACAATGAATCAGCCTGTCCTTTCAAGAAAATCTTAAATTTCTCCTAATTCTATTGTTATAAGCAAGCTATGACTTGTCTATAGCGCTCTTAGTTATTTCCCATCTTATATATTGAGAGTTCTTACATATGGATTAGTCTAAAAATTCTCTTTTTTATTTATACTAATAGTTCCTCAGCTAGAACAATTTTTATTCGTCTAAAACTCGCCTGGACTTGTCTTTGACATGCTTGAACTTGTAAATATACCAGGCAGAGACTTCAAACCTTCTATCAGCACCCTTTTTGGAAATTCATTTATTTAAATTGCCCCTTGAAACTATGTAACAATTTTATTTCATTTCGAGAACCAATATAATTTCCAAAACAAAAAAATGTTTTTTTATAGAAATATTTGAAATAACGGATAATAATTAGAAAATTTAAAGATCCTCCTGAAATTTTGAAAATACTCTAAATGTTTGAAATTTTAGGGATGCCCCGCATCGACAGCATCCATTGACCGCATGCCACTGATCGATATATATACTAAAGAAAATATTATTTATTGGACATATTTCACATAACGCAATCTACATACATTCATTTATGGACGAGGTGTCGGTCTGGCTGTAAACTAAACAAATAATATTTTTTTTAATCTTGTAAGTCGAGGACTGACTGTATGTAAATTTGTTTCACTATAAATTTAATTCACTGGACCCAGAGGCTAAACACATTGGATGCTCTTCACAACAGAGTATTGAATGTTTTTAACTTCCGTCTTGGCCAACTCAAATTGCACCGCGGGCCGCATTGACCACTTAAAAATTTTCAAGGGCCGCACATAAGAATAATTACAATTTTTAAATATTTTTTTTTGAATTCTGGCTTTTCTTACAACGAATTTCGGACTTATTGATTTTTATTGCAAGTGATTAATTTGAATGCGAGGTAAACTGAAAGTGTTCATTCCGTGTAAATATGGAAAAAACAATTCTATACAACCTGATATTATTCTTGAGAACCTTATTTCTTTTAATAACTTTAATGCGATTTAAATTATATTTTGAAATACCCGATACAAAAAAACATACATGTATAACCGCGGGCTGAAAGTAAGTCCGCCGGGGTCCACATGCGTCTTTAAATTAAGAGTGGCTTTTATATCTAAAAAGAATAAGGTACTTATAGAATTTTAGAAAAATTTAAGATTTTTGTATCTCCTACTCGATGGGCCGGTTCTTGAACAATTAAGAAGAAAAAGAAAATAATAGGGTTCCATTTTAATTTTGTACAGAATCCTAAAAAAATGAAGAATAAAAATAATTTTTAAGAAAAAAATAAAACCGACTTCAAAAAATTAAATGCAACAAATAAAGTACACTAAAAGGTATAAAATAATTATTATCTTATTTAGATACAACTAAACGACGAAATATTAACATGAAATTACTTTTTGAAATCGGTGCCAAACATATACATTTTATGAATCGCACTCGGCGGATCTTACTTAGTACGTTTGGAGGGTATGCTCGCTTATAGGTATAGTTTGTTTGGTACCGACATCAAAAAGTAATTTAATGTTAATATTTCGTCGTTTAGTTGGAACTAAATAAGATAATAATTATTTTATACCTTTTAGTGTATTTTATTTGTTGCATTTAATTTTTTGAAGTCGGTTTTATTTTTTTCTTAAAAATTATTTTTATTATTCTCTTTTTAGTGATGTTATTAATAGTGATCATATCATCAGAACTTGACCAAATTAATATGGCACCATCCCTAAGATACCCCTTTCCAATAAAAAATGAATCGTCGAAATCGGTTCATAAACAAAGAAGTTAGGCCTGAACAAAAATAACAAAAAAGGTCTAATACCTATGAAAAAAAATGTGACCAATCGGAAGGTAGACTGAACCCAAAGCAAATTTTTTTTTCAAAATCGGTTCAGAATTGGCGGAGATATGAGGTAACATAGACACAAAATAAAAAAATAAAAAAAAAAAATCAGTCGAATAGAGAACCTCCTCCTTTTTTGAAGTCGGTTAAAAAGAGCTTATAGGAGCTCATAGAAGTGGCGTTTTCTTACACTTCAAAATATTTGATACCAAAGAAAATAACTGTAAGATTCTAATCAATGTGCCTCGATATAGGCAAAATTGTGTCTTAACTGAATTAAATTTTAATATTTTAAGATACTTCAAATTTATATTTTTTAACATTTTGATTTCATATTCTATTAATGAAAACAGTTTGCAAAATTAAAAATTATAATTTTAAAATTGAATTAGAATATAGATCTAATATAAGTAATAACTTTTTACAAAAGAATGAAACAGTACTCATATGTTTTTCTTTTGCAGAGAGCGAATATTCGGGCCCAACCTGATAGAATGTCCAGTTCAGAGTTTCGGACATTTATTACTTCTGGAGTGTCTGAATCCACTTTACTTTTTCCAGTTATTTACTCTCAGTGTATGGATTGCTGAGAAATACTATTATTACTGTTTTGCAATTATAATAATGTCCGTTTATGGTATAGCCTCTTCAATTATACAAACAAGAAGGGTGTGTATATACTTTTATTATTTAATTATAAATCTTTTTCTTAATATATTATACTTACAAAAAGAGAAGGTGATGTTTCATTCATCTATCAACGCACAGCCTAAACCGCTTGACCTAGAAAAGATGAAATTTGAAGTGTATATTCTTTCAACTATTTATGGGTGTGATAAGAAGGGATTTTATGAAATTCGAACCCTAAAGGGGAAAGGGTCCCAAAATGAGTTTTTCAAGATCTCTTAAACCAGAAATAATATCGATTATGGGTTTAGTTTAGAAATTTGAAGCATTGAAATACAAAAAAAACAAATTTGAGTATCTTGATCTATTTGTCCCCGAAAGGGAGTTATAGTCATTTTGGTGTAAATTTTTGAAATTTTTAAAGTGTTCTATCTCCTCGAGTTTTTAAGTTTTAGTATACAAATTTGGTACATAGGTTTATTAATGCTAAATCTCGGGAAAGTTTTTTTTTTTATTTTTATGAAATTTGACCCCTTAACTGAAAAATGTGCGATTTTTTATTTTGTGGTGTAAAACACAAAAGGCTTCGTATCTTTCGTATATTTTTCGATTCCTCCAGATCTTCCGCAAAAGTACCGGTTGCGATAACAACGTAGTTGTCTTCTAACTTACGTTCATTGCTATATAAAGTTTTGATATTTTGTCCCCAAAAGGGAGTTTGGGGGCCGCACTAATGGAAGTCATCAAATAACTCCTAAACTATTAACGCTACGGTAAATTTTGTTATGAGCAAAGTTGTAGGGGATGTGATTTCTGACAACTTTTTTTTAAAAAATTCTCCCATAAACACCCAAAAAGGGTAGGGGGGAGAATCAAAAAATGAAAATTCTTGACCTTGGACCAAACTCAACCAAATTTTATATGCATAATCTGTGGACCACTACAAGGCTAGAAATGCAAAAATTGGTGGGGTGTGAGGGAGGGGGCTTGTGGTAGGGGTCCAGGGGGCTTAGACCTCTGGGTAGCAAGAAGGCGGGTGGCACAGCTAGTATACCAGGTGTACCGGAAAGTCATTACCGGTTTTTCTAACAGATGTCGCTAGGCTTAAGTATTGTTATGATTTGACACATATGCATTTTATTCTACTTGACATCAATATTCAAAGCTATACATGTTATATTTTGCGAAAGTAACACGTTCATAGATTTATACCTCTTTGAAAATGTCAAGTTTCATGCCTGAAAACGTGCATTTTGCGGCACGCATTACTTTTCTTATTTAATCAAAAGAAAAAGCCGCTGAAAGTCATCGTTTGCTGGTAGAAACTTACGGTGAGCATGCTTCGACCTTAAAAACATGTGAGGTGTGGTTTCGAAAATTCAAAAGTGGTGATTTCGATGTGCAAGATAAAGAACGTTCTGGTAGACCAAAAAAAGTTTGAAGATGCGAAACTACAGGAGTTATTGGATGAAGATCCAACCCAAACTCAAAAACAATTGAAAAAACAATACACTGACAACAAATGATCAATTTGAACCACGCATTGATCGAAAAACGTCCAGAATGGGCCTGAAGACATGATAAAGTGATTTTACAACACGATAACGCGCCGTCTCATTAAGCAAAACCGGTCAAGGAAGCGTTGAAAGCACTTGGCTGGGACATATTATCGCACCCGCCGTACTCTCCAGACCTTGCTCCGTCCGACTATCAACTTTTCGCATCGATGGGACACGCGCTTGCAGAGCAGCACTTCGCCAATTTCGAAGAAGTTAGAAAATGGCTCGATGAATGGTTTTGCTCAAAGGACAAACAGTTTTTTTGGGATGGCATCCATAAATTGCCAGAAAGATGGGCAAGGTGTATAGAATCAAATGGCCAATACTTTGAATAAATAAATTTTCCATTTTCTTAAAAATTACGTAGTTTTTTTTCGAATAAACCGGTAATGACTTTCCGGTACACCTAGTATTTATATGAATGAATATTTCTACATTATTTAAATTATATAATAAACTTAAACAATCGAGGTATTCACTTACAATATAATGTAAGCTAAAGTATTGAATTCACCTATCCAGGAATCCAAATCGTGAAGAAAATAAAAATCTTATAATTTTAATTTTTGCTCCCCCCCTTAATTTTTAGTTCGATTTCAACCAAAATCTAATCAGCTCTTAAGCTCAATAAACCAAAACTACATGTGGAATTTCGTTTAAATATTCACACTAGTTTTTGAGCTAGTGCGTCCACAAAAAGTTGGCAACTCACGTACTAACTAACGTACTAACAGACATTTTGACAAAATAATTAATATCCCGAAAAATATAATTTTTTCGATGTTCACTGATTAGGACTTTTTGTAGACCGAAATGCCATGATTTTGTACAATTTTTTTTAATCAAAATAGTTTCCCCATTTTTTAGATATTTTGAAAAAATGAAACAAAAAAAAACTCTTTTTCATGCACGATTACAATACTTGACCATACCTGTATGGCAAAATAAAAATAAGAATAGAGTGTAATAGAAAATATCTTTCTATTCTATCTTTCTTTTCTATTCTTAAATAATATAACTAGAAAAAATTTCTACAGTGAGAATTTTAGTGATTTAATAAGGCAAACATGAATTTACTTATTTACCTGATGGTTTTTAAAAGATACTAATAAAATTGATAATAGCTGAGAGCAAATCATTAAGCAGTTTAAACTAGTCTGGCTACATAATGGGGTCAACAAATTAAGCCATAGATAAGATAGACGCTCGTATTAAACGCTCTACTATATTTTCAGGCTTATTCAATTTTTTAAATATCATAAAGTTCCTTCTTAATTCAATACACAATAATGCTTGAAAAATAAAAGCTTATTAATAATAAATTAGTCCAGTCATGATAACCCATGGTTAGCGAGCCCGAAAAGCCATTATACATGGCCCGGGACTTCAAAAGTATTTTTACAACTTTTTTCACGGATTATAAATTACTTTGTAATTAATAAAATCACGATTTTTTACTTCATCTATAGTCATATTGTAGTATTCATTCAGGTTGAATTTTTGAACCTGCCAAAAATTATATGCGTCCAAAGCCCAAAGAGTGCGATTTTTTCATTTAGTCCTTGGGGATGGATTCCATTTTTCGTCCACGATTTTTTTCATACCATTCAAGCGATTAAAATGAAATTCAAAATATACCATTACTTTAAAAAAATTAGTGATAATGATTAGTTTTTGGTCCATATCGGCCCTCAAACTTTAGAACTTTATTCTAAAATTATAATAGGTTGGTGTTTCACAGTGAGGGAAAATAAAATAATTTAATATGGGTTTAAATAAGAGACTTTCATTTATTTCTTTTTATTTATGAACTCCCTCTAACGTTTCGGCTATTGGTTGTACCCATCTTCAGAGCGAGAATTCGTCAATATTTATATAAAAAAATTATTTAAAAACACTTTGCATTTAATCTTAGACAGAAAAAGACAATAATAGTCTTAAAATTATTACATCTTTTGGGCTTTTGGCGAACACCCTGTATATAGTTTTGTATATATCATATGTTTATTTCTTGTATATAGTTTTATCTGATGACTGGTATAACCAAATTTTTTTTTATATAAATATTGACAAATTCCCGATCTGAAGATGGATACAACCAATAGCCGAAACGTTAGCGGGAGTTCAAAAATAAAATAAATAAATTAAAGCTGCACTTCTCTTATTTAATCCCTTACTAAATTAATACAAATGCGACTATGAGTCAGTGGTTAGAGTGTCGGGCCGCTGGTCTGAAATACGCTGGTTCGAGACCGAGTCTCGGCAGATATTTGCAGTCGCCTCCTCTTGGAAAACAATGGCAACCTACCAAGTGTATTATTGCCTAGTAACCTCTCCATACTAGCCGTTCGGAACTGACGTTAAAAAGTAGATCCCGTACATCTGTGTAAAAACAGCTAAACACACTCAGGTATATGTGGAGAGGAGCCAAAACGTCAGGGAGACCTGATATGGCACTTAAAGAAGAGAAATTAATACAACTATAGCATAAAGAATTCCTAAAATAAAATAATTTAATTTAACCATTTAATTTTTAAATTCTCAATATATTTCGGATTGTTGTTAGCCCATCATCAGGAGGAGTACATCAACTGAACTTTATTCTAGTACTTTTTTTTATTTTATTTTAAATATTTTAAAAATGTCTTAACCAATGTTGATTAAATTTAATAATATTCCATTTAAGTACCTTAAGGATATATATTCTGCGAACCCCGAGAAGGCTAGAAATGCAAAAACTAACCACCTAAAATAGAGGGGAGGGTCGATAATAAAAATTCTAGTCCTTTCTGACCAAACTATGTTTACAAAATTTTGTTAGTTTTTCCATTTCTAGCCTTCTGGGAGTCCACAGAATATGTATACAAAATTTGGTTGAGTTTGGTCGAAAGGGCTAGAATTCCATTTTTGTCCCCCCCCCCCCTCCTTTTTTTGTTTGATATAATGTCTATATCACATTAAAAAAAATATATTTTATGTTCTTTTCAAAAATATATTCATGTTTTTTCTAGTTAAATTTTTTTCATTTTTTATACCTCTTCAAAATGTGGGAGATCTTTATGTCCCATCCTGTACAATTACTACTGTAGGATACTAGCATGACGTTTGTTCTGGCGAGATAAAATCAATAATCATCTAAGGCCTCATATATTCGTGAAACACGCGATATTCAGACACTCAAGACCTCTTCGCGATTAAATTAACTACAAATCAAACAAACGTATTTGGCAACTCGTTTTTTCCTAAGATTTTTTGTGATTGTACCTGCGTTATGCATGCTGTTATAAGTTTTTATATCAAAAAACAAACTAAAATAAGCTGACGTGTTCTGATGTGGCCATCCACTTGACTTTACAATACAAACTGGCCCCTCACTTATATTTAATATTTAATAAAATTATTTATAATCATGTAGGGGAAGGGAGTTAGTTTTTGCATTTTTAGACTCCTGGGGGGATTATGTATACAAAATTTGGTTGAGTTTGGTACAAGAGCCTATATTTTCGTTTTTTGACCCTACACCCCCCCTATTTTGGGGAGTTAGTTTTTGCATTTTTAGACTCCTGGGAGGATTATGTATACAAAATTTGGTTGAGTTTGGTACAAGAACCTGTATTTTCGTTTTTTGACCCTACACCCCCCATTTTGGGGAGTTAGTTTTTGCATTTTTAGACTTCTGGGGTCCCACTGATTATGTATACAAAATTTGGTTGAGTTTGCTCAAATAGCCTAGATTTTTAATTTTTAACCCCCCCCTCCACCCGCCTTAATTTTAGGTCGATATGCTCCAAAATCTAATCAGCTCTTAATCTCAATGGACCAAAACTACGTGTGAAATTTGGTTTTGATATTCCCACTAGTTTTTGAGCTAGCTCGTCCACAAAAATTTGGTAACGCACAGACTAACAGACTTACAGACATTTTGACAAAACAATTATTATTTTGAAAAATATAAATTTTTCGATGTTCACTTATTAGGGCGTTTTTGTCGTGTAAAATGCCATGGTTTCGCTCAATTTTTTTAATCAAAATAGTTTCAGCCGTTTTTTAGATATTTCGAAAAAGAAGGAAAAAAACACTTTTTTCATGCACGATTACAATACTTGACCATACCCTGTATGGTAAAGTATAAACAATTAGCATAAATGTCTATTATTTTAATTTAACAGAATCAAAAGAGTCTTCAGTCAACTGTTACTTCAACTGAAGTTTATTCGGTCTGGAGAAATTCGGAAGGATGGAAAGACGAATCGAGCGACACTTTAATTCCAGGCGACGTGGTTCGAATTCCTAAGAGTGGGGCCAATCTTACTTTCGATGGGGTTCTCCTAAATGGCAATTGCATCGTTAATGAGAGCATGCTCACAGGTAAGCCTGCCATCCAAATTAGGAATATATTACCTACTTGAGACATTAAGTAGATTATATCATTATCTAAATGTCAGACATATCTTTTATAAAATTTCCGAAAATACATTCATACCAATTATTTTAACATTAATTTTGTCAAAAACAAAAAATAGTATAAAAAAATAAGTTTTCTTTTAACGTTACATCATTCGCATCCATAATAAACATTAATTAAAACTATTATTATCATTTCCGTCCATAATTTGTATTAATTTGAAAGTTTATAATAGGAAAAATAAGGACAAGTTTTTATGTGTGACTTTTTTATTTATCATCCAACGTTTCGTCGACTTTGCCGACTTCTTCAGGGCTTCAAATAGTCATGCCACACATTCGTCCAAATTTTATTTTTATCTTCGTTACCATTGAAGACCATCAGAAACACAAATTTCACAAAATATTTGGCACATTCACATAAACAATTTTTCCTTCTATTCTTTAAATTAATAATTAAACTAGAGAAAAAAGAAATTCATAGACGGAGGCAGTACTGTTTTCCTATTAAAACAGGAATAGTAGGAAATTGGACAATAAATAAAAGAGTTTTTATTAAATTGGCCAAACGTTTCGTCGATTTATTTCAACTTCCTCAGTGGCCCATCTTATCACTCTTTGTCAAAAGACAATTCCACTATGCGACGAAACATCTTTAATCTTTTTCATTATTTCTAGAATACATTCTTGGCCTCAATTACTCAACAATCTTGAACTTTTTTCCCCTTTTAACAATCAAAAAAATCAAAAATTCATAAAAGTTTTAATGTGTATATTAAAAAACCTTTTCCACGTCCATTTTTTAAGTAAATTTACTATACAGAATTTAAATAATATCAAAGAAGTATTCAAAGTAAACCATAATATAATATACATTGTTATTTAACTGATATTTTCTAACTACTGAATTGATAGCCACATATACTTTGTCCATGATTAAAGGCACTGCAGCTCTAATGGTTGAGGGATTTGTTGAGAATCGTGGGAACTCGAGATCAAATCTCATTCCCGAAAAGAAAAATTAAAGGTTCCTCATAATATATAGTACCTGGAGGCACCGAGCGATGCTCGGTAACTTCTTCCTTCAGTTGAAACCTTTATTTTAATATTATTTTTAATTTAAAATTCTGATAAAAAGGTCGATTTTTATTTGAGAGCCGTTTTAAAATTAAAAAAAAATACAAATATATATAGTATTCGCCCACTGTACCCCCCCTACCCCGATTGACCCCACCCCCGAAACCTCGCCCTACCCCCGGATCCCCCACCTCCTGCACCTGTTTTGATTCAACCATATGATTCATTTTTATTCATCCAATTGTTAATAAATAAAACCTATCAAAATGTGTTGTTTTTCAGAAAATTGAGACCTGCTCTTGATTATTTTTTATTCTATTAAATAAATAAAGTTCATTATAAAAACAATTATAAAACGTTTATTAATATTTCTAACGTTTAGGGACAACAAAATGTGTTAAAATCCACAATCACAATACTTCTTCAAGGCCTTTGAGAATAACGGATTTACCCGACCCATTGTCTGCCTGAGCACAAAAGGAAAAGGGAAACCTTTTTTTAAAACACTAAGAATGGGATTTGTCTACCTGAGAATAATTAATTTGATTACGAAAAAACCCATCAAAAACAATTTTGTCGAAGATGAGACCGTGACAGATCGAATTGTCACCCCAAAAACCCCCTAACCCGTGAATTTCTTCAAAATCGGTAAAGCCGTTTTCAAAATGGAACCAAGATACAAATATATAAACAAATAAATAAATATATATACAAATATACAATTTTTGATCGTTTAATAAAAGTAGATAGAGGAGGTTAATGGAAAACTAACCCAATGAATAATTTTCCCAGGAGTTTTACTTAGGGTAATCGTCATCGCTCGAAAAACTAGTATGGTACAAGCAGAAGCTTAAATTATTTGCAAACAAACCCTCAATTTATTCATTTTAATCGGAACCAACATAATTAGTTCATTTGCTTATGTTTTTTTCTAGGGGAAAGTGTTCCTGTCACCAAAACGCCAATTTTAAAATTATCTTCAATGTATAATGTAAAAGAAGATTCAAATCATACACTTTTTAGTGGAACAAAAGGTAACAATACAATTAATTACTAGCCTATATTAATCTTCTAATTAAATATTTTTTTTCAAATAGAAAAAATAGCATTAGTTTATAATTGAATGTTTCTCACAGGTGATTCAAACAAGATCTTTCGA